>VZTL01037021.1:1900-40392 GCA_013400535.1 Scopus umbretta
GATGTTCAGGCATTTTCATCTGGAATGCCTCCTACCTAACACCTTGTTAAAGTAACTCTTAGTAATTTCCCATTATTTTACTGTTTCTAAGGGTTACTTCTTCATACGTGCAGAAGCTATTGTTCCTCATGACAGACTAAAACTGTAGTAAGTCTGGTATTTAAGAAAGCAAACTCTTAGTGTCCAGTTGTGTAATGAGTTGTTGACTAGCCTTGGGTTTGCAGCAGCCACAGAAAATGCTGCTTAGAGCTAAGGAAAGGATTTGTTCATTGAATGGCAGGGGCAAGTGAACACAATAGGGTCAGGCTCCATCTGCACCATTTGCTGCAGAATTTCCTTCCTTCCCTGTGCTGTGCATCTGCTGGGAGCTGCTGCTTGCTAGCTGCCAGTTCCCACTGTCCCCTCCTCTGCCAAGAACCAGCTGAGGTAGGTGGGATGTATTGGAAAACTGAGGTCTGGGAAAGAGGAAGAACTGCACTGAGCCAGAAATACCAGGGATCAGGGAGAGGTGAATGAAAAGATGTGTGATTTGGTGTACACCAGAGAGTCCAAGCTCACTTTTGCAAGGGGTATCTTGCTGAGAATAGAGAACAAGAAACAGAAGGATTTTTGAAGAAGGATTTAGAGGTGGGAGCAAATAGTATTTAGAACAACACCACTAATATTAAGTAAATTTAGAATTTTACAAATATATTAAAATACATTTCTATCCAGTGCTGCAGTTCAGTCATAAGAATGAATGCTAGTCAGTGTTTGAACAATTTTTATGCTGCATTGCCACTGCCGCTTACTTGACTGCTGGAAAATTTCTACATAAGGAAACCCTAAAACAGATCCTTAGAGACACATTGGCCACGAGTCTTGTGGGTAGTGAATGTGCTAAACATATCAGGTCTGCAGGATTTGTTTCTTTTTCTGTAAAATTTATACACAGGTGATTAAATCTACAATTCGAGCATCTTTTGAGGCTGGCAAGTATTTCTGAAAGCAGATAAAATGCCTGTTGTATGTGCTGTTTAAAGTAGAATTTATCAAACTTCTAGAAGTATTTGATTTTCACTAAAGAACAAGAAATTGTGGCCCAAAGGTTAGTTTTTCTGCAAGTGGCATTGAGACTTAGAGCAAAGTGGCCTGAGAGACTTAGAGCAAAACCAACTCTTCAATTAAAATGATGGTTTCTTCCCATCAAAATGTACACTGCAACTTAACATCAGTCCAGTACAGCTTAATGGAAGATTGGCCTTGTTCCACAGAGGTGTACCCCCCTTCTCATGGAATTCCAGCTACCTGAAGATTTATTGACATTGCTCAAAAGAGCTGCTCCTCTTTGAACATGCCTTACTCGCCTGGTCTGGTTGTCAAAACCAGTCTACCCTTCTGGAGGCTTGGAGTCCAATGCTCTAAACCTATCAATGTATCTAACCTTAAAACTCAGAAGTTTTGGACTGCAAAAGGCAAATAACTTCTCAAACCCCTATAAAATATGACACACTTTTATCTTATCTTTGTGCCATCTCCTGAGCAAGCAGATGTTCAGTTCCTCCTGGGCAGGAAAGTAAGAACCAGCTAAAACTTCTGCAGCAGCTGTTCACTCATGCCTCCACCCTGGAGGACCTGAGCTGCTGCTGACAGCTGCACTCTACATTTTGCAACCCTCCCTCCTCTGAATCATCTTGCAAACCCCAATGGAGGCCACAACCACAACTGAGCAAAAATAATACACACTCATATGTCAAGCGGATATTTTGAAGTCCTGTTTTGGAACTTACTTGTCTGCAGAGATATGAATGAAAATGCATTCTTATTTAGTGTTCTTAAAAGTACAGGTTGTATACCTACTTACAATTTCTGTATATGTGAGAATATGTGTGCATGTATACAGTTATGTGAATGTATGGGAATATTAGGTCAATGTGTACTGCCTCCAATACAAAATGTTTGTCTGTTGCCACCACCAGATAGCCATGACTTTGTCTAGCCAAGTCCTGAAAACTTCTAGGGATAGAGATCCCACGTTCCTCTGGGCAGCCCTGCTCTGGTGCTGCACTGCCCTTCTTATGAAGAAGTTTTTCCTAAAGTCCGGTATCAACTTCTATCCATTGCCTGTGATATTTTCAGGCAAAATAATTAGACATGAAGTAGGACTTGTAAAACCTTTTGTGCTCCAGGTTGCATAGGAATCTGTACTTTAACACAACTAACATTACCCAGCTGGCCACTAAAGCTTTTCTGAGCGTGTGTTTGTATGCACAAATCAGGCATCAGACCTCCTACTGGCTGCTCCATAAATGACTGAAATCATTGTGCATGCTTTAATTGTGTATGTGCTACTCTAACCACCTGGGATTTTGAAAAAACAGGTTTGAAAGTGTGAACATGCGATATCTGTTTCCTTTAAAATCATAATTGTTCCTGGCTTCAGTTTATTGTGCCAAATGCAGCAGGAAGTGAATGTCAATAAAGGGTTTTTAACTGGATGTAGACACTGCTGAGGTAGACAAACATTTATTAGAGGTAGTCATGGTAACTAGAACAATGTATTACACAGGCTTAATATGCAATTCTTATAAAACTAGTATTCTACTGCTCCAAAAGTAGAAACTTTTGACTATTCCAGGTTCAGAAATGGCTATTCAAAATTGCTGTCAAATATGTTACTAGGAATAAACTTTTAAAATTCAAAGAAAAGTTAAAACCAGTGGCAGGATTACTTAAGTTCAAGAATCGATTTAAAATTCACACTTCAGAGAGTGTGAACTATCTCATTCTTCATCAAAAAATTATAACCTGAGTTAAAAGCCTCACAGGCATGTTATAAAAATATTTCCAGGATCAGATTATCTTAGATCTATAATATTTATTTTCCTTCAAGCCAGAAATTTCACTCTGCTGGGAACAATAGTCTGACTTAAATTTGTTACTTCGTTGATTGGTGCGTTCAAATTTCACAATGAACTGACATCAACACTTGCTGTGAAAACTGCCTGCGGATGTGGAGCTGGGTATTTGTCCCTGAACTTCCACCAACAGTCTGTACAAATATTTCTGTGTCGAAGAATCTCTCCTGTGTGACAAATAACCACACCATTCCAGTGACAGGGTTTTAATTAAGTCTCTCTTCTGTGAGCAGCAGAACCTGCTCTGCCTGACATGAGAATCTTCTGTCATCTGCTTTTGCCTCTGGTCATCATTAGGAGAATGAAAGCCTCAAAATCGGTCAAAGCAAATGAAAAGGAAAAGGTTAAAGTACTTTCTAGAATGTTTAAAATAATTTTCCCCTTAAGAACATGAAAAACTCTCTGGTTCCTCGCAGAATTTTATTTTGTCCAGTATCACATATGAATACTGATTTGTTATTACTAGGTGCTTAAGATGTCAGACTGACAGAGTTGTCATTAATCATAGAAAAACAATAGCACAAGCATATTCTCTTAGAGGAAAAGCTCCTCCATCCCAATTACACTCATTCATTTTTGCAATACCTTACAGAGGTACTAGAAATAGAGGCCAATTTTGCATCTCTCAAGCTAAAGACTGCCCTTTTAATCTCTTAAATCTGAAATAAAACTGATGAGATGTATGATGTGTGGGTGTGAATGTGCATGTCAGGACATAACCCTGCAATTCCCTTCATCTTTCTTAAGAGCTGAACACTGAATTATGCACAGCTTCTAATCTTCACATGATTCAGATGTTCAAATCCTTATTAGTATCACTATCTCAGCCAGCTTTTAGAAAGAAGTAGATTAGCAAAGCAGGTATACAGCACTCCACACGTCTCCACAATGATTCACAAGTCTGGTGTCTCTGTGTTTGCTGTTGTCGGGTGACCCAAGAGAGGAAATGAAGAAATTACAGAAAAATGCATTGAAGCTGAAACTGAGGAGAGAGACTGGTAGAAAAACCTCAAGAATCAGACTGGGAAAAGGGGACAGTGGGTAGGTGACAGAGAAGGGGCACAAGGGATAGAAGAAGGAGAACAGAGGTCTGTAAAGATGAAGTCTGGTAGGCACAGACCTGGCTTTGCTCTAGTGGCACTGAACAGAGGGTGTGATTTTCCTTGTGATGATCTCTATTGTAGCTCTAAGTTCTGTGCTTGCAAATGGCTTTTTGGGCAGGATTTTGGGTTTTTGGAGGATACATACAATTGTGTGTTTCCTCTGAGTCCCTGGCGTAACAGTATACAGTAATCTGATGTCTCTCCGCTACAGTCCTGTCTTCTGAACCAAAGGGCTGCAAAAGCATGCACTTACAAGTGGTGCCTGCAAAATAAAAATATTTTCAGTCCTTCTGGCTGCAGCCACATAAATAAAGTTTAACTGCTTTTGCCCTCCTTTCTTTCCCAATTGAACTAACAACCTGAGAGCTGACAGAGCAGCTTGATTGAGTGTGGTGACTGAGGTTTCTTCACTGGTAATCAACAAAAACCTCCACGGTGATTGACATAAATTTCTAGGCTACAATCAAGGCACTGTGCAGCTCTTGTTTTGGCATGCAGCTGGCCACTCAGGACTGATTTGGTGCCTTAGACAGTACAGAGTGCATTGTGAATGACCCCATCTTCTGAAAAGCCTCTGTGATAGAGGCTGTTTCCAGATCATGAAAAAGGTGGCTCATGGTTGCACAAAAGCATTTCAGGTAACAGGAAAAGCCTTTCTCGATTCATTAAGGAAAGATTCTAGTCTTTTCAAGTTGTGATAAATTATTGGCACCAATTAGAGTGCATCACCTACCATTTCTGCTACAATCCACTAATCTACAATGCAGGAACTAACTGGGCCTAAGGGAGCTGCTCTAGGATGACCATCACACAGCATACTGGTCAGCATGATGCTCTACCAACCAACTCCTGCACTGCTTCAGAAAAACACTGCCTTCTATAAAATTACTTTATTTCCCTCAGGTCCCCATTGTAAGTCCACTGTGACAGCCTAAGCTAAACTGGGACCCTCCTAGGCCCAGAAAAAGAAGGTATAAGATTTTAAAAGCAAACCCTAAAGCCAATTTATCATTGTTACTTTCTCTGGTCTAAAGAAAAAACAAGGACAAATATTAAATTCTAGTGAAAGTGCAAAACTGGGAAACAAAATTTAGACCCAGAAAAGGAGTGCAGAAAGTTTCTTGGTTGTTAAAAAAAGAAGCTAAATTACTGCATTTTTAATAGTAACTACTGTGAATGGGGGTTTGAATAACTTGGTTCAGCAGAATGGCCCTTAGAATGATGCCATCAGCTAGTACTACTGGGCTCCTATAAATCCGTGAGAAATACAGAATTGTGTAACAGTTTCATCAGGGTAAGAAGTGACCAGTCTCTTGCAAGATGAAGGTAAGATATAAGCAGGCCAATCTGTGGTTAGTATCACTGTGTATATTTGCACCAGGTAGTATGAATAATTATTAATAACAATAAAACAACTATGTCACATCTGTTGTTAAAAAGTGGCAAATATTTTGTCATAAAAATAAATAATTTCAAATTAAAGTAAGTTTTGGTGACATGGTAAGTTTGAAATGATGAGTGTTCCCATAGATTCCAGGCTATAAGGTTTCTGATATTTAATCAGAATGTTTGAGATGATGTGTGTGGTTCAGGCCTGTCTGGTGATAGACACGTGTACATGCCATCCTGTAAATGCTGTGGCTATCTCTCTCTGCACAGATACTTCTAGACAGATAGATAGACATATTTATATATTTGGGCAGATACACAGATAAGTGTAAATATTTATAAATTTAAAGGATTACAGTGGCTGTATTACTCAAATATATTGCAGACCTAAATGGGAAGTCATCACTGAAACAAGAAAAATGTAGTGTGTAAGTCATCTCTTGAAACATGTTGCAGGAGTATACCTTCTCCTACTCCATACTTAAAAAAACCCAGACCCTTAAATGGGCAATTTCTTGCAGATCCAGGTAATGCAAAATGACATCCTCATTGTTCATTGCAAGTCCTGTCCAATCAGCAGCTGCAGTCAGGGAGATTGTATATATTTACCAATATCATAATGGGCATAACGGGCAAAATCCTTTCCACGTTCCTCATTCTGCCAAAAGCTGGCTGTCTTTGACTTTTCACTTTGAACAATCATTCTCCGCAAGCCAAGTGTGAAGAACTCAGGCTATGATTTCACTCACCTTCATTTTACATCGTTTGCAGTGTACAATGGAGAATCAGACTGAATGGCTTTATGTAGTTTGTTAAATAATTCAGGATTTCACTCCATGTCATTCTGATTACCTAAAGAAAATTTGTATATTTTGGGGACTAGCTTTATATAAAAGAAAATAATAGTCCCAAAAGGAAGACTAAAAAAAAAGGTGTGGCTTGTGCATGTGTGATTCACTCTGTGCATATTTATTCATCTATCTGCTTGGACAATATATGCATAAAAATGTAGTATAATTCAAATAAAGCAGAATCTTCTCAGCCTTTTTTAATGATGCAGTATGAAATGATGCATATAAGAGATTTATACTGAATTTCCTTTTATGTTAAGCTAGGAAGAAATGAAAAACCTACAATAATTTTTTATAAACTGGGAAGATTTTGTATATTTTTAGCCTGATCTGGAAGCAATAAAGATATATTCCTAATTTCTTGCAGTACTTAGATTTTATGACAACTTGAATAAATCCTCCCAAATCTGCCAGTAGTACCTATTAGATGCAAAACAAAGAGCCAAATTCAGTGGTTACCCTCTGACTGGTTAGAGTGTAGGAGGGTGTTAATTAAAACCCCAGATTGCCATCCTGCTATCAGGAGGTCAAGTGACCTGGGTTAACACTTAAAGTTACAGGGCAAAGTGCTTGGATTTTGTGACTTTGACAGTCCTTTGGTGCCCACAGGGCTGTCTCCAGCAGCCTTGGCAGGAGCAGCCCCATACCCACTTTCTTCTCCAGGCACCTGGACCATCCAGCCTTGGAGATACAGCTCCAGCAATGCCCTGACTGCACCTCCCTGAGAGCACAAGTGTCACAGCTGTTTTCATGTTTTAAATAACCTTTTTAGGTGTCTAGAGGAGAAAAAGATGCTAAGGAGAGTGGTGAGGTTTTGGCCATGGCAGAGTAGGAGAGATTGATGTCCCAGCTTCCCACTTCCTTGGTGGGACCCTGTGGGATGAGGGATCGTCATCTCACACTCCTGTAGGGAGACAGACAAAAAGAGTAATTTTTTCCCCAGCTCTTGAAAAGGAACTGTAGGAGAAAAGATGTGGGCTCCAGATCCCAAGGGGCTGGAGGTGCTTGATGTTAGCTCTGAAGTGGGAACTCAACTTCTGAAAAGGGAGTGAGTTAAGACACTTTTCTGTGCAATTTCTATTGGTTGTATTTATGTAACTGCCTAATCAGAGATGGGACTCATCTTAATGAATGTCAGCCTAACTCTGGGTTTGGGATTTCCCTCTGGGAACTGGGCATGTAAAACACAGCACAGGCATTGCAATACCCAACTTAATGAGCCTTGGCACTTTAAGAGTTACATCCTCTAGGTATTTAGCTAAAGGTCTCTGCAAATATTATATAAACACAAATATAAAAGATCTGGCTTCAGTCCCTCCTGTCCCATTTCTTTTGTTTATTTGTAGATGGGTATGGATCCTTACATACAGGATGTTCTGAAAAATAATGATCGAATTCTTTTTATCTGAATTAGAAAAATGTTTGTTACTGTAGCGTAATTCTTGGAGTTACACTGCTATGTCTGTTGAACAAAGATTATACTCATGACTTCTGTAACAAATTACAAGGACACAATGGGGTTCACATTTCAGTATTTTCAAGAAACTATTCAGAGATGGCCTTAGTCTGGTGCCTTTGCTGATGTCTCTTTGCAAGTTAAGTGGTGAAATGTCTGCTGAAGTCAGTTTACCTTTCTCTGTGGAAACCTTTGTAAACAACGTGAACAAGGGGCAGAATGAGGTCTCAGCAATCAACAGAGGAAGAACTAGCCCTCAAAATACTGTGCTGATCCCTTTACCTGAGAAAGGCATTTGTTCTTTGCCAGCAGAAAGTTGGAATTTGTCAAGTAAACCATTCATTATCCTTGTTCCAACCAAGCACGCCTGTGACAGATACACCAAAGCTGTGAGCACAAGGGGAGCACAATGCGAAAACCATTAGATAATAATTCTTATTGTTACAAGAATAATATAGTTGTTATGAGCGCTACAAACCATTAATCTTAGTAGCAAAGCACTAAAAGCTGAAATCCATCTTTGTTTTCCTTTCCTAAGGCACTAAAAGAAATGAACTCAGAGATCTACAGACCCCACAGAGACACGTCACATTTTCATTTCCTCCGTCTCCTTTAGAGATAACAATGGATCCCTGAAGGCTCTTCCTCTTGTCTAGTTAAGGTTAATGACTTGTGCTTGATGACATTAAAACCTGCTTCTGCCACTGTTTCGTCTGCTTTGATGCGTGACTGACAGCCCACCAGAGCACAGGGGAGAAAGAAAAACCCACTACAGCCTGCCTCACCCGTAAATCTCAAAGCTGAATTCTGGCTGCTGGATAGCAGGGAGCAAAATTGGAGCCATGCTGCCTGACCTTGGCAATCTCTTCTGCTCCCTGGGTCAAGGGGGTGGCAGGACCAAGCCTGCAGGAACTGCTGGGGGCAGGTGGGACAAGGTGCTTGGGGTTGGAAAGGTGACTGGGAGAACGGCAGGATGCCAAGAGCCCAGCACCCACCACAAAGGAGCAAACAGGGTGGTAATTTGCCTTTGTGTGGGTTTCAGTCACTTTCAGGGAAAAGAACTTTATTCTTCCAGACACGTGATGTTAAAACTTCATTGGAGGGGAGCAGGCAGAGGTCTCTGTAACCTCAACAGAGTTCTTCCAAGAACTGTTAAAAGTGTGTTCTCCCAGCTTCTCTTTTTCCTAGAGTGGGGTTGAAAAAAGAGCAATCATTCACACATATCTTTGTTGGATATAATTTTCTTACATCTCGATCCTTAAAGATTAGCATGTCACAGGCATCTCTGTTACCTAGCAACTAAGATAAAGCCAAGAAAAAAGCCTAAATATCAATTCCTTACAAGTAATATAAACACTGATACAGTAAGCTTTAAACTCTTAGGGAGTCATCCTTTTATAACTAATGAAACTATCATGCCTTTTCCTAATGTAATAAAGAAATTGTCATCTTAATGAACTCTGCTGCTATTGATCCATGTCTATTTTTGAAGTGGCCCTTGTGCTCTTCAAATGTTTTGTTGGCACAGCAATCTTTCATGTTAGCCACTAAACATCAAAATTACTTTGGTGACATCTGGCGTGATAAAAGTAAACAAGCTCATTCCTTATCTAGAGGCGTCTGAAAGAAAACCCCATCTTTGAACAATCCCAGATACTGTGTCAACTTGCAAACCTGATCGGTACCTCACATTTTGCCTCCAACCTTCTTCCTTTGTAAAGGGCAATCCTGTTTTGAGAAATTGTAGAATAGAAGTGGTACCACAACTCATTCTTGCTGTGTTCATTCGTAAAGCTATGCAGTGCGGTTAACAAACAGAATTTCTATTCTAGCTGCTCCAAGAGTCATTACATACAGGAAAGAACTGCTCATTAAAACAGTAATAGATGCCAAGTATCTATCAGACTCCAGAAAAAATGCAGTCCCTTGGGGACTGCAAAAGCACCAACAGAACTTGTAGCAGGCTTCACAGTAATCTTCCAGGGGGATGATAATGGCTCTAAATTCCCATTCCCACAGGCCAAACATGACCTTCTGATTCAGTTAGCTTGCCGGCAGAGCTTGTGAGTAACAATTTTACACAGATGCAATTAAAACCAGAATTTGACCCAAAGACTCATCTGTACTTGTATCCATGGAAGCGTAGAAATATTTAGGTTGGACCCTTAAGATCATTGAGCCCAAGCATTAACCTGACATTGATGAGTCCATCACTGAACCATGTCCCTAAGTGCCATGTCTGCATGTCTTTTAAATGCCTCCAGAGATGGGAATCAACCACTTCCCTGGGCAGCCTGTTCCAATGCTTGACAACCCTCTCAGTGAAGAAATGTTTCCTAGTATCCTATCTAAACTTCCCCTGGTGCAACTTGAGGCCTTTTCCTCTTATTCTGTCATTTATAAACATGAAGTAAGTTGTGAATGTACCCTGATCTAGACAGGTGCACCACCACTTATTTCATGTGGCTCACTCGGTCTCAGTTTGGTTGATAATTCTGCTAACAGTGTTGTTTTGTTTGACTGGATTAGTGCATTGGTCTCATGAAGTACTCATTCAACTTCCAGGTCAGGCCAACATGGTTAAGACCTGATGGCATTCAGGGTCTTAACTGTCAGGACTTAGTTCTTGCATTTGCAAAATGGTTTGTTGGAGCACTTGTAGAAAGGAGATTTCCACAGGTAGTCTCTGATGTATCTGCATAAAGTCTAATTCTCCTGTCCCCATGGCCCCCTTCCCAACAGATCTCAAATGAGGGGATGTAGCAGGCATGTCCCAACGACTAGGTTCATCACCATGGGCTTGGCTCAATGCAATGTTGTAACAGTCACTTGTAACAACACTCCCTGTGATTCATCTGGGCCCTCCAAAAGAACATGGATTCTTCACCCCAGTCTTGATAATGGACTCCTCTTGCCCACCTAATAGATGGAGTCCATTAAGTCCAAGTGGCATCTTCTCAGAGGGTGACAAAAATTCCAAGGCCTAGGTCTAAATCTTCTGCCTTTCTCACAAACAGATGTTCTTCCTATCCTGTCACACCAAAGTTGGTAGAACTATCCAAATATTAATTCTCCAGGTTGTTCTTGACATGTTATCTGAATTTTTCACATATCAACTGTATTAAAACTGTGAATTTTAGTGGTATCCCATCTCTGTTGTTCATATCCAAGTGGGTCATCAGTAGTGAGTTCTTGTTTCATCAGGGGCTGTGTTGGTACAGAGTCACTTACTTTACTTCCTCATCAGACCCATCTGGCCTATTCCAAATGTCTCCATCCCAGTTGCTATCATGCATAGCTGTGCAGACTTTTATGGGGTCTAGATTGCTACCTTGTAATAGCGTTTCACGGTGTTTTCTTGCTTTCTTTATACCATGTGGCACTAAATGTTTTTTTCAAGATATGCCCTTTTCCCAGACTCACTGCCAGCCTTAATTTAGCTTTAATTCTCCACCCTTTGTTGAAAATTCTTTCTTCCACTTACTAATTTCTTGTTTTAACTTCTCAGCCTGTTAGTTCTCAATTTTCCATATTGCAGCTAACAGCCAGCATATTCCTTCCTTACCTCTTTCTTTATTTGACACATATCCTTCCAATTACTGAATTCATTCCATATGGCTTTCAGATCATGGCTTATTGCCTTTAGTCACTCCTCATCCCACTTCGGATCTTGCCATCAATTTTCCATAAAAACCTTTTGCAATAGATACCATGTATCAGTGGAATCAGTTGTCATTCTAACCCAAGAATCCTGCTGACTACACCAATTAATTGTCACCCAACACTATGGGGACAGGCAGATTTATTGGGGTTCTTCAGTAGAACAAAGGCATAAAAAGTTGTTGTTACAATCAAAACTTTATTTTAACCTGGACCTTCTGTGGATTGGGTCCTTTTACAAAACTACTATCAGAAATCCTCTGCAGATCAGATCATTTTAACAAATTAACCATAACTTGAGCTCAAAGTACACATATGTCGTGGTTTAACCCCAGTGAGCAACTAAGCACCACACAGATGCTTGCTCACTTCCCCCCAGTGGGATGGGGGAGAAAATCAGAAGGGTGAAAGGAAGGAAACTTGTGGGCTGAGATAAAGACAGTTTAATAGGTAAAGCAAAAGCCATGCATGCAAGCCAAACAAGGAATTCATTTACTACCTCCTATTGGCAGGCAGGTGTTCAGCCATTTCCAGGAAAGCAGGGCTCCGTCACGCGTAACAGTTGCTTGGGAAGACAAAACACCATCACTCCAAACTTCCCCCTCTTCCTTCTTTCCCAAACTTTATATGCTGAGTATGACATCATATGGTATGGAATACCCCTCTGGTGAGTTGGGATCAGCTGTCCCGGCTGGGTCCCACTCCCAACTTCTTGTGCACCCCCAGCCTACTCACTGGTGGGGTGGTGTGAGAAACACAAAAGGCCTTGACTCTGTGTAAGCACTGCTCAGCAATTATTAAAACATCCCTGTATTATTAACACGGTTTTCAGCACAAATCCAGAACATAGTCCCATACTCGCTACTATGAAGAAAACAAACTCTACCTCAGCCAAAACCATCACAAACTCACTCAAGTGTTGGAGAGAGCAGCCTACAGTGCAGGCAACACCAACCACTGGGGGATCGCAGGCCTGCCATCCAGCAGCAGCAGCTCTGGTCTAAGACTCGTCTAAGTTCCAGGCACTTGGGACTGCTTTAAAGGAAAAGTGGGTACATAACAAGTTTGCCCACATCTAATGGCCACCTGCCCCACTATATGGCACACTGAGAGTCAGGAGTAGGGGGCACAGTTTCACAGGGCCTGATGCAATTGCCCACTGGTGCAGAGCATCAGGCTTCTGACACTGCCCTTTGAAGACATCCTGGCTGGGTCATGGCTGTGAGGCACACTGTGGGTGCTTATGTCCCAAGAGGAACAACCCACATCCCAACAGGGTGCCCATGTCCCAGGGAGAATTCCTGGGGGATGTCCCTGTTCCAGTGAGGTGGCAGTGACCAGTGCATGCCCATGATTCTGTGAGTTATATTCCTCCAGGAATAATTTTAGACTAATCACACTCCTAATTCTCAATGGTTAAGATTTTTGTCAAACCAAGTGTGAATTTTTGACTTTCCTCTTAAAATGGGCTGCCACTTGTCCCGAGAGAATTTTGAGCAGAACTGTGTCACAGCTGCCCAGCTGGGGCACAGCACTGAACACAGCTTGGATGGAGCTCTGGGCATAGCTCCTTCTCACCGAGAAGTTCAGGGCACAGCACAAAAATGCAGAGCTCACTCCCACTCCCCTGCTGGGCTCAGTGTCCACCAGTGAGCACAGCAGTGGGAGCAGCAGGCTTCAAAATCTGCCTACACAGGTTCTCCCTAGCTCCCCCTCAGCCTTCATTGCCTGCCGAGTAGCTGAGGAAAGGCCTTGTGACACCACAGGACGGGGTGTGACATTGGCACATGGCTTATCACATTGGCAGCCCTTGCAAGCGCAGAGGGCAGCCACTGGGTCCTGATGGTCATTGTCTGAACTCTGCTCAGGGTGACAGCCCAAACCAGCTTGCACATCGAGATTTTTTTCCTCAGGAGAGGCCAAGATGATGCTCAGCCCAGGTCTCTCCCCAGCCATGGCTCTCTGCATGATTCCTCTGTTCCTCTGTAGCCTTGGCCTTTGCACCCTCCCTGACTGGGTCAGGTTCCGGAGGGATGTCGTTCCTGAGGGCCTGAAGCAACTGCCCATTGTTGCAGACAGCATGGCCTCTAAATGGACCAGCAGCATTGGTCTTTGCAGCCCCCATGGCTGGGTCAGGGTCAGGGTCAGGAGGGATGTCATTCCTGAGGACCCGAATCAACCGCCCATTGGTGCAGAGAGCATGGCCTCTGATCTGCCCTACCCTCTGGCCGAGCTTTGGGACTACCTTGCCCAGGTAGACACGACCTGGCTGCTTTGCAGGGTCTGGGAAACTGGCTGCTCTGCATGGCTTGGATTGAAGTTGGCCTCTGGAGAAATGTGAAGAGACCCCAGGGACAGGTGAGAAATTGAGATCAGTCACACAGGAAGAGACCAGGTTGTGGGAAGCAGGGAACCACAACAGCCTTGGTCAAGAAGGCTTGCAATGAAAAAACAAAACTCAGTACAGACAAGAAAGCCTCAGCAGGTGCTGAGAGGTCATCTGCCTCTTCCCCAGGGACACACCAAGGCTGTAGGATTGAAACCCTCCAGGAGCCCCCAGCACAACATGGGACCTGTCAGAGATTTCCTCAGCCCAAAGTTCTGCCTGGAGCAGACCTGCAAGTCTGGAGTTCTTCCAGAGGAAGCCAAGCCCATAAAGACATTTCCTAGTCCCTGAAGCCCACTCCTGCTTCATTGTGCCCCTGGCCCTGTCATTTCCAGAGAAGGGGACAGATGACCTCATCATCTATGGGGACAGACTGCTGGGGAAGGGGCACCTTCATCAATTACAATGTGGTCTTCCAGCTGGAGGCCAACATTGCCATTGTGGTGAGGAACCTGAGGGATGTCTACCATCTCCACCTGAATGAGTTCCAGCACCAGCACTCCAAGAAGAAGGCATGAGAAAAAGGCAAGAAGAGGAGAGCCTTCTCTAGCTCCCTGTCAACTCCAGCTGGAGTGTGCATCCAGCAGATTGGCAACATGAAAGACAACAGTGCAAGTGAGTGCTGCCCTCCATGTGTGAAGGGACGTGAGGCAGGAGAGAACAGGCATCTGTGGCTGTGAAGTGCCCCATGGGTGCCCACATCCCAAGAGGAGGGCCTCACATCCTGGCAGGGTGCCTGTGTCCATGTGAAGTTCCCACTGGGTGCCCATATCCCACTGAAGTGCCTCGTGTGTGCCCATGTCCTGGTGAGGTGTGTGGTGATTGCTCCCCATGTCCCTGTAAGGTGGCAGTGGCCAGTGCCAGCCTATGATCCATTGGGTTCCTTAGGCCTTAGGACCTCCAAGGCTGGTGCGAGGGCAAGCATCACACCAGGAAGTGGGTGGATAACATTTCCAACTGTAGTATCCAGCTAACAGTGAATTCTCTTTAGGGTGACAGCAAGCTGGTGCATCAGGACATGCCTCAGCCCAACAAAGGCTCCCACGGTGAGGGCACCTCCACTGACTATAACCTCTTCTGCTGGCTGGAGGCCATTATCGTCCCAATGTTCATCTGTTTACTCTCTAGGTGCCAGCAAAGCTTGCCAAGAAGGACTCCTGGAAAAACAGTATTTTCTGAGTAAAATAAACTGATATGAGAGAAGACTCTGAATTTGACTGTAGACTGCACTGTGTCCTGTGTAATCATTTGCCATAGCAGCGCTGTGTTTAAACAGTTTGAGCCAAATTCTGCTTCATTCATTCCTATAATTCCAGCAATGTCAAATGTTTTCCATTGCTCACATTATTGCTTCATAGAGTTTTCCCTAGTCGAGGATGATTCTGGTTAAATTATGTAATAATTGCCTTGAATTTGCCAGCACAAGCTACATAAAATCTCTTCAGCATCTCAACTTCTAAAATACAACTCTTTCTCTCATTGTTATTATTATTTTCCTTTTCTGATCCTCATTCTGGCCTAAGTTAGAAATACAAGAAAGCTCAAACCTGTAAATGTAAGAGTCCTGGAAAATGATATAATAATTTCATAGTATTCAAGCCTGTCCAGATTTAACTTTCCCTGCTCCCATGGGCATATATTATATGGTTGAAACTGATTTCAGAAACACCAAACTGTCTGATTATCATCTTTCCCTGAATACGTATTTTCAGGAGCAAGCCAACTGTAACAAAGGTCTTCAGTTTGAGTGGCCATGCCTATAGTATGTTAGGCACAATATCTGACTTTTTGTCCATGGTGTTAGAAATTTGGAACATCTTGTTTTTATTTCCAGCTCAGGGATATCTTGCGAACTACTACTACTAGACAGTGCCTTAGGCTGGATTTGTCCACTGTGCAGCCATATTCAGGGAAAAAGATGTAAAGGAAGATGAGATCTGTAGCTACTCATGTTTCACATAATCTACAATACACATTTAGTTCTGAGCAGTGAGAATGGGAATTTTTTCAATTTTCTCCAAAACTCTTTTTTTTCCCCTGCCGAATCTTCTCTCTTCAGAGTCCATGCAGCTGTATGAAGACACAATTAATCAATAAACTGTTTGGATATAAATAGAGATTTAAATCCCTTTGAAATGAAACACTTGTTGCACTTATTTAATTGTGTTCTTGTTGTTCTTGTTTTTGTTCATGTTCTTATATTGTCTTATTTAATTACTTGGGACATAAGGGAAAGAACTGATCTAGTAGCATATGCATAGAAAAGGAAAAGCAGTTCTCTACAAACCCCTTAGTGCCTTTCCTATTCGACTGTCTTCTGTTATTTGCTCGATTAGTACCTTTATTTTACCTGACGATTTAAATGAGAAATTTGAGCTTTAACTGGTTTTGGACTTCTCTGTGAAAGCAGAGAAAGTAGTACTTGGTGGCTGGGGATAGTGTTTTCAGGCCATTATTCTAAACATTTTTCATGGGAACATCTTCTGGGAGTTGAAGTTAAGTCCACCTACAGTTTTGAAACTACTGTCTCACTTTGTGAAGGGAGGGCGGGTTTCCTGCAGATTATAGCTCAGGGCAGAATCCACACTTTTTTCCCCACGTGTATGTAGGAAGTTATGAATCAGCAAGCATAAATCCAGAATGCCTTCTTAAGGCTGGCTATTTCTCATCCTTATGAGTCAGTAACACCTTTCCATCCAGCTTGACTGTCTCTCCACCTACTCTTCTAGAAAATAAAAATAATGTGAAAAAAAAAAGGAATTCAAACAATTTAATTCAAAACCCCCACAATACTCCCACACAAAGATTGTCCTTGCCAATTTTGACGTACAATCACACAGGAGAAAATTCTGAATAAGGCAAAGACTTGCATATTGTTGTTAAAATGTACTTGTTGGCTACTTTGGAGAAGTCTGATATTGCTACAACAGTCGTATGTTGGCTTTCTCCTGCAGTCTGTCTACGTCTTTCCTCTATCTTGACAATGAGAACTTTTCCAGTTCTCAGATTTGGAAACTGTGACAGAGACAGAGACGGGCTTGAGCAGAATACAGAGCAAGAAGGTTTGAGCAAACTGAAAACTGGTGAAGACACCTCCCCTAAGCTCCACAGGCACTGCTACTGCAGAGGCTAGAGTCACATTTACACAGAAGTGGGTACAGTAGGAGCAGATGATGTGGAGGTCTACTGGGCTGTGATGAGATAAAGCATCTGTAATGCCCATTGCAAATCTGCTCATCATCCCTTCAGATGCCATTATCCCATAGAGCTTGATGTAAATGTGGATTATTTATGTGACTTGAGAAATATATGCTCAGCACTGCCACACACTGAGTGTGGTCAAGAGAAAACTTTGCCACCAAAGGTGCATGAACATATAAACTACATGGGACAGATAAAATGGGGTGGACCACCCAATATTTTTTTAGCAGCAAAAAGGGAGCCAAGGAGGGTTTCCATCCCTTATTGGATGCAGGGGGAAACATGGCCACCGGGGATGAGGAGAAGGCTGAGGTACTTAATGCTTTCTTTGCCTCGGTCTTTAATAGCAAGACCACTTATCCCCAGGGTATCCACCCCCATGAGCTGGAAGATGGGGATGGGGAACAGGATAAAACCCCATAATCCAGGAGGAAGCAGTTAACGACTTGCTACCTCACCCGGACACTCATAAGTCTATGGGGCTGGATGGGATCCACCCGAGAGTGCTGAGGGAGCTGGCTGAGGAGCTTGCCAAGCAACTTTCCATCATTTACCAGTGGTCCTGGTTAACAGGGGAGGTCCCAGATGACTGGAGGCTGGCCAACGTGACGCCTATCTACAAGAAGGGCAGGAAGGAGGATCCGGGGAACTACAGGCCTGTCAGTCTAACCTCGGTGCTGGGGAAGGTTATGGAGTGGTTCATCTTGGGTACGCTCAAAGAGCATGTTCATAACAAAGGGGATCAGGCCCAACTAACAAGGGTTCATGAAAAGCATGTCCTGCTTGACCAACCTGATGTCTTTTCATGACCAGGTGACCCTCCTGGTGGATGAAGGAAAGGCTGTGGATGTTATCTACCTGGACTTTAGTAAAGCCTTTGACAGTGTCTACCACAGCATTCTCCTGGAGAAGCTGGCAGNTGTCTACAACTTCCTGAAAGGAAGGTGCAGTGAGAAGGGTGTTGGTCTCTTCACCCAAGTAACCAGCAATAGAATGAGAGGTAATGGCCTCAAGTTGCACCAGAGAAGGTTTAGATTGGATGTTAGGAAAAATTTCTTTACTGCAAGATTGGTGAGGTATTAGAATAGGCTGCCCAGGGAGGTGGTGGAGTTCACAAAAAGTGTGGATGTGGCACTTCGGGACATGGTTTAGTAGGCATGGAGGTATTGAATTGACAGTTGGACTAGATGATCTCAGAGGTCTTTTCCAACCTTAAGGATTCTGTGGTTCTATGTGAGAGCTAGGATGCTGGAGTAAGAGGAGCTGCTGTAGATGTTTTGATATTTTAAATGAGAACAGAAAAAAATACAAAGCATAAGGGCAAGAGAAAGAAAACATAGGTTTCATGCATGGTGGTAGGTGTGTGGTGTAGTGACACTGATAAGGTACATATTAATTCAATATTAAATTTTAGAATCTTGAAGATTCATTGAAATCATGCCTAATTTAAAAAAAATTGATGTGCATAATTTATATAAATATACAAATAGTTTTGCATTCTTCTGCATTTGTTTCTATGGAAAACAAAATAAAGGATCAGTTGGATGGCAAAGCTGAGTATTTGTAAGAGCAGACACAACAGAGTTAAAGTTATATATGGATCAATATGATATTTATTTACACAATCATTTATTTTTCTCAGAAGCCCTGCTCCAAACAGCATATACTACTAGGCTCTTCTCTAGGAACAGATTAGGAGTGTAAAGTGAGCAATCTGCTCTCCCGGATCCTTGCCTCAGTTGTGGAGAAATTTACATGTACAGTGAATGAAGCTGAGAACATCAGAAACATCAAGGATAATTTCATAGTTGAGGTACCTACAATGTGGCCGTACTTGAGATATTTGAAATTTTCCTTGCGGAATGGAACTCTACTCCTACCTCTACCAGAGACTTTATACATAGTGATAGGCCAAACTTTGACAAGATGCCTCCAAACTTATGTTCCTCATCTTCTGTGCTCCCATGTGAGCCTGCTGAGTACACCCAGATACAGTCAAGGGGAGCTGGATCTTAACAATCTGGCGTTGTAAAGTAAGCTAAAAAGTCAGGTTGCAGGTGTCTCAGATGAATGGTCCTTACCAGTAGATAGTTTTTAATCTTAGTTTGAGCCACAATTCTGATGTAAATAGGGAAAAATGAACCCTCTCCCCACCTCCACCCACATATCAGTGTAAGGAAAGTCAACAGTGATGACAGCCATAAAATAAACCTATGAGGCAATTAATTATTCTGCCTTCAGAGATGGTCAGTAGTAACCATGAAATAAGCCTTGGGGAAATAACTATGAAAACCCAGAATATTGAAGACCCACTGTTGAAATGGTATTGGTAGTTTAGGCATGGATAGAGGAGGGAACTTATGCAAATAGTGGTAATGCATAATAATCTAATTCCTGGCTATCATAATGTGCACGGTTGCTCAAGGAAATCATCTGGACCTTCTTAACTCTCTGAGTATGCTGTTCTGCTTTCTTCATATTCTTGGAATATAGCTTTTTTTATTTCATAGTTTTTGAGAAAATGACAGGGTGAAATTCCATCATCTAGTATTTTACTGGCTTCTACAACAGGAAAGTAGACAAATTAGTTCCAGTGGCAGATATCTATGGAGCCTCTGGAGCTAATAGAATAAATGGTATCAGGCAGTTAGGGTATGAAATAGGTAGTTTTCTCTGTAAATTAGCTTTGGAAAGATTGAAATCTGTGCTTTAAAATTGTGTTTCTGTTGATAATAGGGGAAAGGTGCCCTTTTAGGCTTTGGAGCAGAGCCAAGCGTGTTGGCAAAGCCCCTTCTGTCCTCTGGTTTCCAGTCTAAATCCCAGTCCTGCCGCCCCTTTCTGCTCTTCCTCTCTCTATGACCCATGTAATTCCATCTTCTTACTTCTAGCTCCCTTTTTTAACTTTCTCCTTCTCATCCAGTTTCAGACTCCATTCTTCTTCTCCCATCCTGTGCTCAGACAGTTCAAATTTCCTTTTCTTTCTCCCTGTTCTGATCTCATGGCCACCATCTGCTTGCCACTTCCTTCAGTGACTCACATTTGATGAAGTGTTTGAAAACTATTAAAACAGAAAGTGTTTGGCATTCTTTGAATTTGGAGCCATGGCAAGTTGCAATTGTGCCACACTTGTGTTAGATGCACAGTAACAATTGGTGAGTCTCGGATTTTCACCTCTGAGTTATTTCTTGAAGTCATACCTGATTGTACTCCTCTCAGCTCTGTTCAAGAGGCCTGGAGAGGAACAATAAAAAACTAATTTCAAATTGACAGGTACTCCTGAAACATCATGGCCAGACTTTACAGCCCTGATCCTACAAACAGGTTTGGAAATACTCATGGTGTAGATTATACAGTGATGCATGTGTTTGCATGAAAAGGACCTCTAAAGCATAATCTTTTTAGCGCTGCAGAATCTTTTTTTTTCCCTCTATGCAGGCCTAGCACACATTGACACATGCATAAGAAACAGTATAAGGAGAGTAGTAGGACAAATCAAGATCCATAAACATTTTTGCTATTAGCTTTACATTTTAGGGGAATAGACTACTCATCTGAAAGCCGAGACTTGGCACATAAAATATTGGAGTAGAAAGCAGTGCTGTATAAAAGATGCAAATCTAAACACTCTCAGTTTTTAGCCTGTGAAGAGAAATATTGATATTGCAGACACTGTAGAGAAGTTTCAGTCTCAGACAATTCTTGCCATTCATCCCACAATTGTTAGCAGTAAGGATTTACCTACATCCCCTTAGAGGAAAAGGGCCTGTTGTATGTGCAAGGTAATTAAAACTGACTTAATGAAGTATGGGTATTACTCTTTCTTTTTTGAACTGGTAAATTCACCTTGGAAGAAATGTGCTTTCTCTACCTAGTAAGAGATCAAAATGTCCTGCTAGTTGTCATGGGAAATAAAATGAGATCCTGTGGTATTAGTATGGATGCCACAGTTCTTGTCTAGAGGACATAAAATGTTAATAATACTCATAGATGTGCTAGCTTGTACCATAAAATAAAACAACTAAACAGTCTTCCTCCCTTAGAAAAATAGTGTCTAAAAATGGCTGCAGCCACTGTCTAGAATGATTTCTCAGTGAGTCATTCATCACCGTAAAAAATGAGTTTAGCTTACTAATAAAATGTTTGTTTCCTGCTATAACAAGAATTCAGTCTATCAGCAAAAAAACTGAATTGTCTCACTTGGCTATAAAGAACACCTAAATTAAACTGAAACCATAACTACATACAGAAACCAAGTACCTTGGCAAACTAGAAGTGTTGTTTAAAGTTAGCAACTGAAACTATTAACTCCTGAATGAAAAACGGGTTTGATTTAACCAAAAACAAACACAAGTGACCACAGCAAGAAATTGCCAAGTGGCAATTTCTAGATTTTCTAGATCACCACCTGGGTAATACACTGGGTGGTGATCTAGAAAAAAAACAGATCTATGAGGAATTTACAGGAAATTAACATAAGCTCTGCTGTATTCTTACCAGTGCTTCTGTAATTGGATGATACCTAAACTAACAGGTTTTGTCCAAATCATGTTAAGGTCTTAGTGATCAAAGCTAACAAAAAAAGCAAAAAAGCAATCCCCACAGAGAATGCAAGAGGATAAAAACATATAGAAACACAGAGTGTCATCAATCTATTGCTGCTCTTTAAAACACTCATTTCTCACACTTGTAACCTAAACACTGCATGAAACAAATTAAAAAAAAAAAAAAAGAAAAAAAAAGAAGAAAAAAAAAACCCAAAAGGGAAAATGTGGGGACTAGAATGCCAATGCCTGATATTCATTTCTCTTCTTGTGATTGATGGCCTTTTCTGGTAAGCTTGTCAATCAACAGCAAAAGCAAGAAAAGGACTACATGTGTGAACAATGGTGGCAGGGGAGAGAACAACTACTGAAATCAAATAAAATCAGGGTGCAGCAGCAGGTGAAAGTGCCTGAATCAAAATAGACAAAGTTGACTTTTTCTTACAGCATTTGTGAGCTTCCTTAGGCCAGAGAAATGTTCTGAAGGGCATTATTAGAAAAGACAAGAATAGCTGCCTTCAAAAAAGAAACCTCTTGTTACCTCCCCTCTTCCAGAAGAGAGGTGGTGCTCAGATGCGATAGTATTGTATACAGTATAAATGCCTGCTTAAGGATGGGACAAACAGTAGGCAAGAGCAAGCCAGCATGAGGGAAACTCAGGGGTTTGGCAGTAACGCTGTGTCTATGTGATGCTGTACATTGTTCCCTGGATAGAGTCTTGTATTACATAGTTGGGTGCTTCCAGTTGCTTAACTAGCTTAACCACGCATAGCACATTAAAGTATGTAATACTGTACTAACCTGAATAATGCAACTGTACATTCAGGGAAAAAGAGGGAGCTGGATGCCAAAGGAGTGATGAGGACCTACTCTGACATGGAAGAAATGGAGACCAAGCCTTGGTAGCTTGGTGGCATCTCTTCTCCCTCTGATGTTCAGGCTTGGTCCTGATACTCCTTGTACTTAGCCCTACCCAATGCTCCAGCCCTGTGGGTTGTGAGTAATCTGACAGCCCACCTGCGGAACATCCCTGCTGGAAGGAAAAATCTGGAGAAATACAGAAGCAGAATTGGAGACATAGGGATAAGAATAGATCGCAACAGGCAAGACTGTTTGGAAGAGGGGATTCAAACAGACTGGTAGAGGAATGAAGAGAATGGGGAAAAGCACAGTAAGTTGGGCAATATGGAGGTGAGTAAGAGGAAAAGGCCAATTCTTGGTGTTTGCGTGAAGACTACCTCAAACATCATTATTCTTATGCTATGTCACCTCTTGGGAGAGACCAAGAAGTTTTCCATCCCCTCTGCAGTAAGATTTGTGAAATGTCAGTTAACAGAAGTGTTCCAGACAGCAGGGTAACTAATGTCCCCACATCACCTTGATCAAGTTCCACTTTTTGAAGAGACTTCTCATCCTACCACACAAAAAAGCTCATCCACATCTGTGGTGCTTTCTCTGGAACAACAGAAACAGAAACAAAGGATGACAAACTGGACAGAGACTAACTTAATCACACAATCAGTTGTTCTGTAAGCACAGGGGTAAATCTGAATCGCTTACATAAAAAATGAACCCCCTACCCTTCAATATTAGCCAGTGACTATGGACACAACACTGAGACCACTAATGCTGTTCTCAGGGAGAGACAGTTGTTAATCAAACTAAAATACATCACAGTCTAATCAGTGTTAAGAAATCTTATTTAATTCCAAAACACCACAGTTTATTTTTTTCTTCTAACCTTCCCTTTCTGAGCAATGTTACTTCAGATCAGCAATGGCCTGTCTCCAGTGCTACCCAGGCTATTGCAGGGTTGTACCTCTGTTTTTTCCCAAACAACAATCAGGCCAATTTGTGATAAAACAGACTGGATGATGATGCTCTTTGGAGAAGACATGGAGAAGCTTTCACCTTGGAACAGACACATATGCAGGTGAATGGTTCGTTTCCAATCTCTTTAATACCCAAAAAAGTAACACCACATGGCTTTGTACATGGAGAACATCCATTCTCATGCTGATTTCCACAAGGATAATTTTTTCATCTTGAATACAAGGTGTGGCAGAGGAGGGCAGGATAAGGAAGATGTTGGTGATTGCAGAAGACACTGAAATCTGTACTTCATCTTGTCTAGCCTGGCCACTGTGTTAAATAGGGGTATATGAAACAATTTCAGCTGGGCTCTGAGAAAATCAGATTGGAAAATGTGAAGGTTTTTGTCATGTTGTTCAATAGATACTGCTGGTTGATTATTTGCATATCTTCTTACTGTTTTATCATCTACTTTTGCATGTCCAAGTAGCAGGTGTGGCCAAAGGTTTTGTTTTCTGTTTTTTGAACTGATTTGAAGTTTTTTTTTAAATAAATTATGATTTGATGACACCACATGTACATGCAGAGTACATGTAATGTAAATACACCTACAGTACATGTAGAGTAATGTAAATATCCCTCCATAAAATTTTGGAGCTGTCTAGGTGATAGTATCTAATAGCAGATACCTGAACTGACTGTGTGAACTACAGTAGCAGAACATGGAAGATGGCAGAGTTTACCTCTCCAACCAAAGCACCTTGGATTCACAGGCTATCTCACCATATGAAAGTGGCTACATTAGCCTGCTCTGTGCCGTGCTGTATCATGTGCACTCACCAGCTTCACCAGAACAACCTCAGGGATCTCTGTTTGCCATGAAATACACAGGTATAGTGAGGATGTCTACACACTCTTCCCAGGACGAATAAAGTTGAAATGATGGTGAAGGTTAAGAAGGTTTAGAGTCAGTATTGGATGCTTACACAGGCCATTTGGTGCTGAGATTTGTGCTTTAAAATTTTAACCATTGAGAAATCATATAAACATGAATGTTGGCAGCAGTAATATGCTCTCCAGGAACAATAGCTCTGGTTGTACCTTCTTACAACCAGAATATCCAGTTATGCTATGAAAAAAAGTCACATTTCAGACAGTAATGAAAATAATTTAAGAATAAGGAATACTGAGCTCTGCTTTTATGGACTCATTCACACTTTTTAATAGTGCATGTATGACCCTACAAAACCTGAATTGCTAAGCCACTGCCAGGCAATTGGATTTAGCAGCCACTCAGCATAGGTATGACTGAAAATCCCCATTGTCACCGGCCTGTAGGCAAATCTTATTTGAGTTATGGACACAGAGCCATGTGCTTTTAGTTCTTATTTCTGATGTGTCTTACCAGGGTATGCTTTACAGTAGCATTATATAAGACCAGATCTAAAGTGAGCTAATAGCATGTGACACTTCAGTTGACTTAACATAACCTGAAAAAATGCCCTAAATTCTTGGGACTATTAAGTAAATGTGGAACTTGCAAGAAGCTGGAACACTTCACATTTTAATAGCTACGTTCCTTGGTGGTGATACATTCTTTGGTGAATAATGTCAATCAAATCCAAAATGCATTACCTTCTTGCTGGGGATTTAACTGGGACCCTGTGTTTGTCTCCATGGCCCATCTTAGCTTATATACTTGCAGTGGAGACAACCTGGCTTTTATTGAATGGAGGACAAATCTAAGGTTTTGCCTTCCGTCACTGGAGTTGTGCCAACAAATTCTACAAAAATTGATGTGGGTGATTCTCTCTAGGTGCTGTCATTTTTACCTTTGGGGAGCATGGAACTGGAAGTGACCTCATGGCTTTCCTCTTCCAGTCTCCTTCCTATTTTCAGTTACCCTCCTGCCTCATACACTGTAAGGCTTTGCTGTGGGATGATTGTGGGAAGCGAATTCTGTGCTGTGCTGTAGAAAAGTGCACAGCACTTGAGCTCTTGGAGAAGATTGCCTTTCTCTCTGCAGACCATCAGTGAAATGGGAGGAGGCACAAATTTTGCCAGCAGCTTCTGTGAATATTTGGCAGGACAGGAAAGCTGAGTTTCAAAACTCTTGTTTCTTTTACACCCTGTTGATGAGGCTTCCTGATGTGTGCTTCTGCTGTGCCAAAAATGGGGGCCAGTAGGAGCAGCAGCTACTTTCAGCTTCTCCTTCCTTCTTGGGAGCAGTCACTACAGAAATGTTATTTTTTGTCTTTATTGGCTTTGTAGGGGACAGATTACACACAGCTTGGGTATGCAAACCTTGAGTTTGTACATCAGAAGAGAGAATTTTTGCTAAACTTGTTTCTGAAACTACTAAGCAAGTCAACTGACAATACGTAGGGTGGATTTGCCACACATTTGTCCCCCATTATTATCCCTTTTGCAAGCCACTGGGAACTTAGAACCACTGTTAAGGGGTAGGTAAGGAGAAGGAAAAGGCACTTTGTGCCTCAAAGGTTAGTGCTTCCTCTTCAGATATTTAGAAATGTATACATGATGAGGAAAGATGCTTCTTCTCTGTTCACTGTCTCTGGTTGCTAGCAATAAGAAGAATCCAATGTCCTGCATTTTTGCACTAACTGCAAATCTGACTCCAGATAGGTTTACAGGTTAAATCCTGAATATGATAGTCTTACAAGTAGTACAGGAACTGAATGCCCTCGTGTGACTCCGCACTCCTTGCTTAAATCCTATCTCCAGCTGTGGCAAACCTAGAATGCTCAGAGGAAGGCTGTCTTCTCCTTCACCTTGCCAAGCAGGAGCAAGACTGGAATTTCTCTTCTGGCCCTTCCAAACTACCAGAGGACCCCAGAAACATGGCATTAAATGCAACAGAAATCTGGTGCAAACAAGTAGCACAAACATCCTTCGAAACAGGAGCACATGGGATGCTCACAGGCTCAGGGCAGAAACATTAAATTTCCAGGGGTCATGAGACTGTTATTTCTTTGTGTGTTTTCTAGTCTGTAAGTTCTCTTAACTTTAGAAATGCTTAATTATATTCTGGAGCCCAGATGGAAATTTAACAAAGGAAAGGGCAAGCTATCTCAACCTCAGAATCTGCCAGGAGGACTGTGCTGCCCCATGATCATCTGGCTGTCTACAAATGTCTTCTATTTCTTTTCATTGATCTACATGGCCTTTTCTTTGGCTTGACTTTAGGTTTCACTTTTTCCTCTGGATTTTGTTTGACTGCAGACATATTTTTTTAAATTCTCTTTTGCTGTTATCTTGCCATTCTCTTCCTCTTTGAAATTTGGCCTGGCTTTGCATGTCTTTTTTTTTTTTTTTCTGGCTTTACTCAGGGATCCCTTGTGAGGGAACAGATCACAAATTCAAGCTTGTAGACCATAGTTACTGCTCCAGCTGTAATCTTCCATGATATCATAATGGTTGGGAATAACAATCTTAAAGCTTCTGTTACAACTCAGTGGAAAGTGCTAAATAAGGGACTAAATCTTCCAGACACTCAGAAGGTTAAATTAGTACAGTGGATGTAGATGCTAATGTTTCAAGAAGGGCAGATTAGTAAGAGTCTTTAACACTGTTGCACTGCAGTGAATAGCTCACCTTCAGGTTAAATTCCAACCACCTTCAAGCCATAAATCTCCCAGGTCTTATCAATGGCTGTTTGCGTTTCATCCCCACTGTTTCATTCACTGACATCAATTTGCCTATTTTTCCTAAAAGTGAAGGTCAGGGGAGCCAGAGACAGGCCATGCCTTAGCTGTGAATCTTCAGAACAGGAAAATCAATTAAGCTTGCCCACATTTATAAATTGTATGAGGCACCTCTTTTTTTTTTTTTTTTTTTTTTTTTTTTTGTGGGCTTCCCTATAACTGCAAGCTCTGAAAACCTCCACAATTGGCCTTAAAGTGTAGATTTCTCTCTATATATATATTTGATAAGGTCTTGTGATGTTAATGAAAAAAATACTGCTGCTGTCTCTATTTCCATAACCAAAACCAGCTTCCAAACCCTTTATCTCCATGAGTAAATGTCTTGTAAGTATCCTATGCAATATCTCCACAGTTATACATGTTCATGGCAGTTAATGGCTTCCTGTTTTGTGGGAATTGCTTCCAGACTGCAGGAAAAAACACAGTCTGCAAATACTAATATTTTTAATGCATTTGGGTAATACTTTTACTTCTATAAAATCCTCAAAGGAAATTAAAGTCCACAAAGCTACATTAAAATAACATGAGGGATAAACTTAAACCCACAGAAGCTAGGAAATTATGTGATAAGTTGTCTGAAAACTTGGCTTGACAATACATGGTTAGAGTGTTGATATATTGCTAAGTAATGGGACACACTACCTTTATAACTCTACAGGAAGTCATCTGATCTCTTCATACTTACATGCTGGTTGTAGGACAGTACATATACTGATCATTATTCTTAACATTAAAAATCACTGACCATCACTGCTTACCATCCTTTACCTGTATGAGACACATGATTCTGGAGCAAGGCTAAATTAAAAATGGGTACTATATATTCTTTCATTCTAGAGATAGGGCCTATGTATTTCTTAAGTCATAGGAAGCAAAATATTCAATAGATAACTAAAACATGTTTTTTTCCTTATGCATTCTTACAGATACTTTATAACTACATAACTTCATTAATGTTTTTAAGTAATAAATTTAACAGCTTGTGACAGTCTGATACTCTGAGTCATATTGGGCAAGTCTATACAGCACTCTGAATATAGACTCTATAGGGTCAAGCTTGTGCCCCATCCCAGACCTGTCTAATGCCTGCCCTGTGTTTACACAGATCTCTGCTCTGGGTGAATTCTTGTTCTATGTTGGAAGTACTGATTTTTCACCACAGACTAGAAGAGAAAACAATAGCAAACAAACTCCTGATTTGGCACTCCTGTTAAGTACCTATAGTTAAGTAGTCTGTATCCTGTTTATAGCACTAGGTTTATATGATGTCTTCTTGATTTGAGCAAACATAGTGCAAGATTTCACTTATTTTCATATAAAGTTTTAGACTGCGCTTAGCCTGGCTGTTTTATATTTACTATGCATTAGACAATGTACAGAACTAGGCTGAGAATGGACTAAGAATCGAGTACCCACCTGCAGAGTGCTCATATCACAGAGTTACAGAGTCACGTCCCAGCTGGCTTCTTTCAGATGCTAGCCCCTTATCCCTCAGATTCTGTGCTATACACAGTGCTCTCAGCCAGCGACCCTCTAGTTCAAGGACTCTGCTGGGAATGATGTGTACTAAAAAGAAAATTTCAGTGTTGGAATATCTGGATTTCAGGTTCCTAGCCTTAAATTATACCAGTTATGGTGGTGCACGGAGATAGCCCCAGAGGATGACTATCTATCATAGATAGATAGTATATCTATCTACTTGGCTACCTAGAGTTTGGGACATAAACTGGGCGACTTTGGTACTTCAAATAAGGCTGCAGGAACCTTTCTAGGTACCAACTAAACCAATGTTAATGAGTTTAAAGACTAAGGTCTTTTTGTTTTCAAAGAAATGATAATGAGATTTGAACTCATCTCATTGATGACTTATTCAAGTAAGATCCTTTTCTTTGTTTATTCTGTCTGCTTTTGTGCACCTAATCTACCCTTAGTGCAGACATATACTGTCTAATTACAAGCTGTCCTCAGGGACGGAAAATTTGTTGTTGGCCCACAAATTTATTTCATGTGATGTTTGGGAACTCGTAACATCAAAAATTCCTGAAAATGGTATCTACAGATCAAAAAACAATACCAAAGTGAGGAAACTCAGAGACAAGCCTCCAAGACCCTTCAAAGAGCATTTCTAACTAGGAACCAAAAAATCTTTGGCTAAGTGCTGGGAGAGAGCTTCTCTATACTTGAAGCACTCAATCTGGCTGTGGCAGCAAGAACATTTTCCCTGCTACTTTATGAACTGGTTTACAGTTCTCCAGATGCTTCCCACAGCAAATGATCTATGGGACATGTAAAGCTAAGAAGTCATAATTGCTTTTTAAAGCCTGAAACTAGGGCAGATTAACTTGATAGGATGGGCATTAAGGTCAGACGAGAACTGTAAGTTACTCGTGTCTCATGAATCCATCCATGGAGAGTTTCGCTGAGAAGCCCAGAGAGATTTTGGCAGCTAATATGCAATCATTCAAGTGTTACCATTTAGGGAGAAAGAAGGACTGGGTTAGTTTGTTTTGCATTTTAATTTTCCTTAGAGCGGAAAAACAAATTAAAAAATCAAAGAAGCAGCACATGGTTTCATACAGAATAATTGAAAACATCTGTAAGTAATTCTGCATTACTAGTCCTTCCAAGGGCGTGTATCTGGTTAATTTAGTATGGCAGCCTCAATTAAACAATCCCTGGTAGCATGTTGTGGCTAATTGCTTACTGTTTACCAGAGCCTATTTTTTCCTTTGAAAAAGGATCCTTCCTTTCTCCAAAGCATGCCTGTTTTAGATTGAAGCTAGTGGTTTGAATCTGATTATTTAAATTTAAGATGCCCAAAGCAATAAAAAAAAGAAAGTCAAATAAATGAATTTACACTCCTTGCCATCTGTTTAGCAGGTGACAGAGAGCATATGCTGTTTTCTTAGGTTATTAGAGAATTATAGTGTGTTAGTGATTTAAAACGTGCCATAACAAAGTTAACAATCATTATCATAGGGTTTGTATGCAAGATAGAAAAAAGAAATTTGTCCACCTGGAATGTTCATAATAGACTTTGGGTTCGGTGTGCTTTATTACTTTAGGAAAATATCCCTATTTTTTGCCTTGCCCTCTGCTCCTCTCTTTATAAAGTAATTAGTCAGTTTATTGTTCACTCTTAATGCATTTTCAAAAACAAATGTCTCATATCCATTTTTACTTCCCCCCCCTCCAAATTTGAAGGATTTATGTAAAATAAAAAACATTTTTTGGAAAAAAAATCATCTGAGAACAAAGAAATTGTACACTTGCTTTATTTTTATGCATTCTTGGTATATCAAGGTTTTTTTGAGAACAGTAATGGAATCTAATGGGTCTACAGACTATACTACAGTCCGTTGCATTTAGTGGAAGCACTTTAGACCTTTCATGCAAATCATGAAGTCTGAATCCGAAGTTTAAAACACTAATATTGTTTCAACGCTCCTAAGAGGTACTCCACATTTGTAGGGAAATCCTTACTTTTCAACCTAGGCAACCTACTGAAGACACTGAGAACAGGAGGAGTTGCTTCACTTTGGGCACTTCACTGAAATACCTTAGAATCATAGAATCATAGAATCATAGAATTGTTAAGGTTGGAAAAGACCTCTGAGATCATCGAGTCCAACAATCAACCCCTCCCCGCCCCCAAAATAAAAACCAACCAACCAACCAAAAAAAAAAACAAACCACAAAACAAACAACAACCAAACAAAAAAACCAACAAAAACCCCAAACCACCATGCCTGCTAGACCATGTCTTGAAGTGCCACATCTAGACGTTTTTTGAACGCCTCCAGGGATGGGGNCTCTGCAGAGCCTTCCTGCCCTCAAGCAGATCGACACTCCCGCCCAGTTTGGTGTCATCTGCAAACTTACTGAGGGTGCACTCAGTACGCTTCCTTAAAGGAAGCTTAAAGAAAGCTTGCATGAAAATCTAAAAAGCATTAGTTTTCACAGTTTAGGGGACATCAGAAAGGAGTAGCCCCATCTCACAGCTCTTCCCGCTACCACAAGCGCATTCCTGCTCTCTGCACTGCTAGTCTCCTCCACACCACATCTGCATTCAACCCTCATTGCTAACATTTCTTCAAAACCTGCTTTCCACAGCCATGCCTGAGCCCAGTCAGGTGTTACATGGTTCCTGAATTGAGGTTTCGTAGTGACTCTGAACACAATGAATTTTTAGAAACTTCTGGTCTAAGGAGAATGGAAGCTCTGCCTGCTAGATGTGTACAGAGAGCTGGTTCTCTGGTTCACAGCCCAAGGAAAAAATCCCTGAAAATCCCTCCAAACAAAAAGTTTTGTTGTCAGTCATTCTCATTTTAAATTTTGTTATATTTAAAGAAATTCAAGATTAATCACAGTTTGAAACAAATTTCCAGTGTTTCATTCTGAAAATACCCAAACTCCAGAAGTAGAATCATGGGATGTTTTCCCTGGTTTTCTCGGCTTAAAGTGGTTTGAAGAACATCACACAGATCTTCTTCAACCAATGACAGGTTGTTTCTTTCAACTTGACAAAATTTTGTTAATCCCTCACATATACAGAGAAAGCAAATGGCCTGAAAGATTGTTCCAGCACAGTTTTAAGTGATTCTGTCCATCATAATGAAGACCTTAACCAGTGTCAGACTGGTTGCCACTGGGTTGCCTCTAGACATAGGCAGTTGTTTAGAGCAACAGACCTCTGGGGCCAGCAAATTGGCCATAGTGTTTGTGACTAGTCCATGTTCTGCAGATGCCAGAACATTGGAAAGCCAGGAGTGCTGCTGTGCCATGGGAATACATGAGAGCAGGTATCGCTAGGAGCATAGCTACTCCCAGAGGCAACAATCACTACTTCTATTCTTCCAAAAGAATCAGCAAGGATGATTTTCCAGGGTTTTCCCCCAGCTCCACTTTCTTGGCACCCTATTTAATCAGTGGGACATGACCCAGTGTCATTGGGCAGCAAAAATCTTTTTCTTATGCTGCTGAAAACTCTGAAGTGGTCATGCCTCACTCATTTGAAATCATTGGAGGTTTATTTTCATCATATAAATAGGGCACAGCAGAGACTCACCAGATCTAGTTTCTGACCCATAGCAGTGCAGGTGTATGTGAAAAGTGCTGTGTCTTTTTCAACTGGCTTGCACTGGGCTGTGCTGATGTGTTGGGCTGGATCTGTGGTAGCTCTGGAGTCTCTCAGCTGAAGATCTGTGCAATCCACAGCCAAACATGGCTGACTTCATTGTTGCTCTCAAGGCGGTCAAGAACTGCAGTGGTGAAACCTGTTCTTGTTTCTTGAGAAAAAAAAAGGATGATGTATATGCCATATTTGCAATTTGCTCTAAAAATAAACAAACAAGCAAACAAACTTATTTTCAGTATTCACACAGAAACCTTTACTTATGTTAGTTCCAGACTGTAACATGCTGGGACACTGAGGGACTAATAATTTTCCTAACCTTAGGTGCTAACTTCCACCAGCTATAAAGGACAGCACTGGGAGAGGCCTGTGACTTTACCATCCAGGCAGGCATTGGTGTCCTATTGTTCACTAAGGACCCCTATCACATTCCCAGGGGAGGGAAAATTCTTACATCATACATTCAGTGGCTGGTTCTTCCCAAAAGATGGTTTTACCTCAGCAATTGTCTTCTGGTCCAGAGCTCAGGCTTCAGCTGGGACAGTTTTGGATGAGTTTTGCTGACAGCTTTTGAAAGACTCAAATATTTGTGCAACACCGCATGGCAAGACTTGTCCTTTTGTTATTTAGGTTCACTCACATTATAAGGGGTGTGAGGGTGTTGGGTCTAAATCAGATGAGAGTTTAGATGTCTTAATTAGGACTTAGGTGTCTATAGGTGTCTATAGTCAGCATCATTACTTGAAAAACCCTTAGCTCTGATAGGGCTATCTGGTGGATCACTCTCTTCAGAACAAGAAACCTGGGCAGTATTCTTCAGAGCACAAAGCAGGTTCAAATGTCCGTTCACTCTCCTCAAGGAGGCAGGTGAAGCTGGGAATAGGGCGCTCTGTGTTTTGTGTATTTAAAAGGCCACTGCAAGATTGCTAACTGCCTTTGAACGTTAAGGCATCACTCAGTGCGTTACAGAAACTCTCCTTGCAGATGGCAGAGGGGTCCAAGTCATGTGGACACACAAATAGCAAGTGAATGCCTCTACCATTCGCTACAGATTCAGGCTTCCTCTTGTACAGAAAAAGCAACATTTCCAGCACAGGAAGATCCGGGACCTGGGTCAGTTGAGTGATATGACAACACATAGAGCTGCACTGGATCTCACTGTTACTGCCAAGTCACCTGAAGGTATCAGTCCATGCATGTCTATTCTAGCAACGTTAAGCAGACCAAGTCTTTGCCAAAGACAGTCACTGCCTTCTCCAGGGTGGCCAAGAATTCTCCAAATATAAGTCCTGTTAATTCTTGGGCAAGATGCATTCATGTTTTTTTCCCTATCTGTAACCTGACTTGTGTGATGGAAAGCAATTCAGAATGTAACACAGACAGTTTTTAAGAAAGCCATAAGACACCGGAAGAGAGATGTCGACAAAGAACATTGAGATGCGCTTACAAAAGCATTCCTCACTGCCTGATTGTGACCATGGAAACACACCGATGCAAAGCCCTGTGATGTTGCAGCCTGCTCTTTCAAGCCATTCTTATTTGATCTACTTCTAGGGGAATCTGAAAGGCTCTTCAGTTTATTTAAGACTCGAGGCCCCTGTCTAATCAATGTTGGCAATGTCACAGAAACTGAACTAATGCTCTGCCATCATTCTGAACAGAACCAAAGTTTCAAAGACCTAATAACCTTTGTAATGAAATCTAAGTAATACCGCATACTCTGTACCATAGTGTTCCACCTCTGTGTTGATCTAATGGATTGGCACCTTTTTTTTGCCCCCTGTAATCATCAATTCTTGCCAAAGAATCAAGATGCATTTTGTCATATGTTACAGGCTTTGAAATTAGCACTCAGTTAAGGTGTTTTAGAGGTAGAGAGTGAGTATATTCTGACAGAGGCTTATTCCAAAAGTACTTCAACTTTCTATTTCCCCTGTGAAGAATTGGAGATGGTATAGGATGACATTTATCACATGGCCGCAATGAAAAGAATCTGTAAGAAGTTTCGGCTTTATTAGCTCACCAGCTGTGCTTGCTGCCAAGCTGACCTCAGGTACTGTTTTAGTGGCTCTATCACTCACAACTTCCCTTTTCCCAGGAGAGAGCTCTCATTATCCTTCAAAGAATAAAAACATACTTGAGAGACATAATAGAGGAAAAGGGCAGCTAATGCTGAGCAATGTCTAAACTATAAGCATTTCTGCCAAAACAGAGTCAGTCATCCTTTACTTCTTGAGTTATAATAATAATTAAGAAAAAACCCACCCCATAGATATTTCTTGGACCCCAACCATCCCATTTCCTGATGCTTGTGTTCTCTCTCAAAACTGGATGATTGCACAAGTCACCCTGTCTTGCTGCCTTGCCACAGGTGCCCAGGTTTCCAGTGACTCTTCTTGCTATTTAATTTACAGTGCTGCCAAATTGCAAAACAGTTGTGGAGCCAGGGGGGCACAACTCTGCCAAAGCAGCCATTCAGAGCTTTCATTGATGGAAACAGATCAACTCCCTGAGCTTGCTGGCATTAAGAAACCTTACATGATGTCCTTTCCATCATAAATGCTCTCACTTCTGTGTCAAGTCTGCTGTAGAGAGATTAACAGTTTATCAATATTTCTATCTTTTTTCTTATTATTATTACAAAGTCTGGAGGAGCCCATTTCTTCCCACTGTTTTTGAGGGAGGCCTGGGGAGGTTAATTGGTTAAATTTAATTTCTGTAGTTGATGACACATGAGTTCCTTCCAGCAAGACCCTACTGGTTAGGAGAAGAAGGAATGGTTTCTCTATTGTGTTATTTAAAAAGCTATAAAACTGCCTTCCATTTTGCCAAGAGAATATACTGAAAACTTTCTATGCTATTTCACCCTGAATCTCATTGTATTCCCTGGGAAGGATTCGTATTTCACAATGAGTGTTGTCAGCCTGAATTAGCCTTGGGATGAAAAGAAAATATAACAGAATGGAAGTATAGAAAAACCAGGAGAATGACACAGAAAAATAAAAGACAAAACTAGAAGATGCTAGAGCAGAGCTGAAAAAGTCTTGTACTTTCAACACCAATGTCATTAGGGTGAAACAATGTGATTATTCCACTCTACTCAGCATTTCCTGGGCCTATTATTCCACTCTACTCAGCATTTCCTGGGCCTCAACTGGAATAGTGTCTACTTTTGGTCCCTCCAGTTCAAGAGACAGATTTAAAAAATTTAGATGGTCCAGCAAAGGGGCACCAAGATGATTAAGGAGCAGAAGAAATAGTCATATGAAGAAAAATTGAACAAATTTGGATTGTTCAGACTAGAGAGGAGAGGGCTTAGGGGGCACATAGCCGCAGACTTCCAAAATATAAAAGGTATTTACAGAGAAGACAGAGGTACTCTCACCACACAGATGCATGGGGGATGGATAGGGGCCAATGGGAGCGAGTTGCTTCAGGGGAAATTCTGTCTGGTGTTAAGAAAACTTTCTTCACTAAAAGAAAAATGAAACATTGGAATAGGTTGCCATGAGAAGGGCTGAAGATGCTCAAGATCTGGCTTAGCCAGGCCCTAGATAACCTAGTCTAAAGCCCCATTTCCAGAGGTCCCTTCCAGCCTAGATTATTCCTTTTTATTTTTTTTTAATAACACTTTTTCATACATTAAAAAATAGAGTAAGATAGAAAAGAACCCTGCTCCTTGATTTCCAGGAACACAAGACCTGTGCTTGTTGGCAGTAAAGGATTTTTAGGTTCTGTTGGTTTTCCAAGCATTCTCTTAACCACCATCTCCAGGTTTTCTCTAACACTAGTCACCAAATCTGTTCTACTCCTTTACTATCCCTGCATATCCTTTCTCTGCTTTCACATGTTATCAGCGCCAGTGCTGATGCTTCTTTAGATGTCTGCTAGTCCAGACAAAGCTATAGCTTTGACTAGGCAGTGGGAAATCAGGAAATCCCTAACAAATTACCTTAAGGCATGTACAGATCAGCTCTATGGCATGTGCGTGGCAGAACTGCCCTGCGTACATGGTGCAGCCCACCAAGATACCAAAGCAAGTTCTGGTTCACCTAACAAGGGTGCTGGAAGCAATGCCCACCACATGGTTTCTCAGCTCAGCAAATGAGTCTAGACAAAGGCCCATTTTATACCAGTTAAATTTCTGCTACCTGAGCTTAGGTGACTCAAAGTGTACCTTGTTTGGAGTGGGAAGTAAAATCAGATTCAGACACTGTAAAAGTATTTACTTTGTCGTGATCAAGATTTGACAGTGAATGCAAGCTAGGGCTGGAGCCCAGCACCACTGGTGCTCACTCCTGTGATCTTTAGGACAAAAGTGGTTTCTGTCTGTTGTATAAAGACTATCTCTATGTATCAGTCTACTAGGACCACTGGTGTGTTTTAAATTAAAAAACATGTTGATTCCCCTACCCCTTGTATAAGCTCTGATGCCAAAATATTATTGCTGTTTCTGAGACAGAAGATAGAAACTGAAATACGCCTACTAAAAAACACATATGCATAAACTACTTATCCTACTACGTGACTTCCTACTACAAATATAACTTCCAATTTGAAACTGAGACAATTTGTTGCAGATGTATTCAATTTTGCAAGTCCTGGTTTCATGTTCATTCAAGATATGACAGGTGTACTCTATTTTATACATTATAAGAAGCTTGGGGCTGTACAACTTGTGCCAAAAAGAAGTAATTAAATATTTAGTGTTTCCTGTTGTGATGTAGTCCCTTTTTCCTTGCTTCAAATGTGCTACATTTAAACAGAGGTGAGAAATATTTCTGAGCCACCAGTAAATATTCTGTAGCTGGTTTTATCATAGACCTTGAAAGACAAGCTTTTTGCCAGAGTGCTTGCTCTGCTTGCTGGTTTATCACTCTGGTACAACTGAGACAGAGTCATTAGACAAATATTATTAACACTTCCTGTACTCTGCCTGTTTCTTGTGATAAGTTCTTGGAGGGGAAAGAAAGTGGTCTGACATTCAGGCAACAGCAGAAATTAGAGTTTTCTAACATAGATCAGATATTGATATAAAACCTAGAAGAGCAAGAAATTAGTTGGTTGTTTTGTGAAAAAGAAGGGGAAAACCCTAGGGATAGTTTATCACTAGGGTCCTAGCGACCCTGGTTACAGAGCCAGATGTGCATAGCCCATGCTTAAATCTGCCCTGTGAAGTTTTCGTGTGGTTGTTAATGAAGCAAGAAAATGCTTTTTAAATTATCAAAATATATGTAAAAGGGAGGTGGGTTTATTTCTACTGAGTGTCAGCAATCAGTGGAAGATAGAAATGAGAACATTAAACATTTTAATAGTAAGTTTTCAAATATATTTCAAAATGCAGTTCAAAGTACACATCAAATTGGCAGTATTACAACAGGTTTCTTGATACTGTTTTTCTGCAATCAAAGCTTTTGGTAAAGAGAACAGAAGGAAATGTAAGAAACTCATGCCTGTATAATGAAAACTAGTGAGGATATAAACACATAACAGTGTCTATGTTTTCATTAGCAGGTGATTTGGCATGAGAGAAGTGGATTATTATAGAGGAACAGGTGGCACTGAGGCCCTTACACCTTCATGTTATGTGGCTCAGAGGATTTAACTGGGACTGGATTTTGTCTTGTCTCCTGGATCATATGTCCCCAGAGCACGTGACTCAAACCTGCCCAAAGAAGTGGTTTTTGGCTTGGACCCTTTTGGCTGATTTAGGGCTTGCAGCAGACTGTGCTAACACCCCAAACCAAAATGCTAGTATAAGCACAGTGTTATGTGCTAATACGAGCCCAGCTTTGCCTCAGTACAGAGTGCTAAATCTGGGGTGCAGCAATGCCATGGGCTCTTCACAGACCCAAAGAAACAGGCTTGTGCTCACCTCTCTCCTGAGGACAGAGAGAAAAGAGATTCCTGTACACATCTAAGAGCTTCACAGCCATCTTCTCATGGCCTCATGCGTGGTTGTCATTTCTGTGGTTATTTGGCAATGAGGTGAGATTGCACAAGCAAAGAAAAGATGAGACAAGCCAAGGAAGGATGGGTCTCCAAGCATCGTTCCCAGGCAATGAGGAAGTCCTGCTGATAAGTCTGTCTGCGCTGATTTTACGGGTCACTTTCCAGCCCCAGGAATCCTCCCAGGGGACTGCAGGACCTGAGGAGACTGTTTCCGTCATCAGGAAGGAAGGGAGTAAAGACTACTGAAGATAGTGGAGATGCCTTGAGTTCCCCAGGATTTCCATCAGATCTGTGTGCTTCCTCTGCTGCTATTTCAGCCTGAAAAGGTCCCTTCACTCCTGCCACTGCCACGTGGAAGTCCTTCTAGATACTGTTTCACCTTCTG
>VZTL01037025.1:0-35577 GCA_013400535.1 Scopus umbretta
TTTTTATTTTATTTTAAAATTTATTTTATGTTTTGTTTTTTAATAATTCTTTTTAATTATTACCATTTAAAAAAATATTTTATTCTAGTTTTCTCTGCAAGTCATCGCAATGAGCTCCGTGTCGCCGGAGGGAGGGGACAGCAGTGTCACCTCCGCCAGCCCAGGCGGTGTGCAGGGAGTTCAGAACTGGGGCTGGGGGGATGAAGGCCCTGGCACAAGATAGAAATTGCCCCATCCAGAGTGAGCAGTTTCTCCTGCATTTTAGGTTTGTTTTTTTTTTTTTTTTTTACCATTTACAATAGAATTAATTAGCATTAAATTAAATCCAAAGAGGTTCTAGTTATCTTTCACACAGTATTTTTTTTTTTTTTTTAATTTCTTTCAAAATCCCCTCTGGCACAGGCCTGTGGGGTCAGGCAGGCGCATCCTGATTGCCTTTTTACCTAAAACTCGAGGAACTGAGAGAAAAACAGGGCACCTGAGCCAAGCGGGGCGTCGGAGCCCGGTGCCTTGAAATCCCCCCGGATGAGCGGTGCGTGGGATCCCGATGGGATGCTCGGAAGGGTTGGAGATGTCAGGAACCAGCTGCTGGATTTAGCAAAGGTTTTATTACGATTTAGGGAAAGCTGCAGGATCTGCAGTGCCGCGGGAGCCGTTACAGAGAAAATGAAGCCGGAGAAACCCAGGTTTGAAAGGAAGGCTGATCCATGGGTGCAAACTTTAGGAGGAGGTGACTGGGAAACACTGAATGGGTTAACGCAGCTGTGTGCGATGGAGAAATCCTTCCTGTAGAGCATCCCCTCGCTGCGGCAGTGGAGATGTCCAACATCCCCAGGCTGATGGTGCTGGAAAGCCGATGCCTTGATTTGCCATTTAATTGTACCTTAAAATTAAAAAGCAAACAAACACCAAACAGCTTCATGGACCAGAAACTGCCCCTAAAATGACTTTCGTAGCTTTGAAACAGCGGCGCTGATTGTCTCGTTTGCAAAGGACCAACGGCTTTGCTTCGACGAGACCGAAACATGATGATATCCCCTATAAATGCAGATGATCCCACCACGTTAACACTGAAATGAAGTGTAAAACATCCGAACAAAGCATGGTGAGAACAAATCAGCCTCATCCCATCGTAAACTACTAAATCCCCCCCCCCCCCAAAGCTTAATCTTCCTTATTTTGTTTCATTACAAGGAAACACCGGGGAACCCACGTGAGCCAGCAGAAACGAGAAGCGGCATCAGGCACAGGAAGCTGAACTCTGCCTTTGCACGGAAGCCACTGATTTGTGGCTACATTTTAAAAGTACTCATTTATTCAGTTTTATTTTCACCTTTGCTGTTTGGGATGACTTACGCGAGCGGTGGGAATGCAGCCGGCAAGGGGATGCTGCGGGGCTCCTCCTTCAGGTACCTCTTTGTGGAGCTGCCGAAAATAAGAAAAAACCCGGGAGAAAATGGAAACTGCATTATTGATTGGGACCGGGGGCTCAGGGCGTGGTAGGAGGTTATTTCCCAGCATGGTCCCGTTCCCCTCTCCTCTTTTTACCTGTACCGCTTGGTGTTGATGAGCCAGTGCACAAAGTCCTTGGCCTTCATCTTGTCCAAGTAGCGGGTGAAGTCGCTGGTGAAGGTGCCTTCTGAGTGTCGCTTGATGTTGGACGCAAAGCTTTGGGCGCTTTGCGATTCATACGACTGCCATCTGCTTGGGAGAGAAAGATGGGGGAAGAAAAACGTGGTTTAATGCACATCGTGGCAGGGGGATCCTGCACCCTCCCTGCACGAGGTCTCCAGGGCAGGGACTGCGTCCTCTAAAGGCCTTTTCTGTGTAAAGCATCCTCCAGAAAAGCGATAATAATACACAAAAATAATTTTCAGTTTTTTGGGGGGGTGTACCAAACCTGGCCAGGTTGTTCCTGACATCAAATATATGCAATACCCTATCCCATATTATTTGCCTTATGTCTTGCTCGGCTGCGGTGGGTTTGTGCCTCCACGCTGGTCCCTGCTTGCCACTCCTGGGAGGTTTAGATCAATGTCCTCCAGCTCCAGGATGGCGAGCTGATGTTGGGGTCCCCCTTTCACAAATTCACCCTGGCAGAAGGTCCCCAAAGGGTTTTCCTCCCACGCGGCTGACGGCGTGGAGCGGGGCTCAGCACCCCACCTGAAGCATCACCCCGTCCTGGCTCTGTCCCTCCGCGTCCCCATGCAGCCCATCTCTGGTCTGACACAGCCAAGAAAGCCTGGGGGGGGGACATGGCATTGGGCCTGCGTGGGCTGGTAGAGAGCCAGGAGGGAGCTTGTCCGGATAAATATGAAAGAAATGAGCGCGTTGCAATCGCCCCAGAGCCGGGAGAGCTGGCAGCAAAGGTAACGGAGAGGGCTGAGCTGCTCCGACAGCCCCTGCCCGTGCCGGCCGCCTCCTGGGGCCAGCTCCACCAACACTCCGTACCTGGACATGTCATCCAAGTCCTTGGGGTCCATCTGCCACCCTGCCGGGATCAGCACAGCAAACGCCAGCCCGGAGAGGTACAGCCACCGGACGACCTGCATTTCTGGAGAAGGCAGAAGTCAAGATAGAAATGTCCAGAGCTGCAATTGCCATTGGCCCCCCCAGCCCCCCGCAGCATGGCACGGGNCTCTTATCTTTTCTATTTTTTTTCCACTTCTTGGACCAAGGAGTGACCTATCGGTTTCCTCCTTTCAGGTGAGATGGCCCCTTATTGCCACAGCGCATCTTGCATGGAGAAATGATTTCTCTGCCCGCAGGGCTGCCCTTTCAAACACCTTTGGTTTGAGTTAAAAAACATTAAGAAAAAAGCAAGAGCAAAAATGTAAAAGAAGCATTTGGGTACCCAAGCACTTGCTGCTGCTTCCTGCAGTGTAAAATTCGGGTTACAGCTCATCAGCTGGACAGACACCGCTTTTGATCCAAGCCTGGTTTTGTCCCCCAAGGCCAGATCTGAAACTGGGGCTGTTCACCATCATTTCTTCGACGTGCGGATGACGGGCGGCACGGTGGGCAGCTGGAGATCTGGGTCAGCTTTTTTCCCCATGGGATATCCAGGCTCAGCCCAGGAGCTGGGGGAACGTCTGGAACCCATCAGGCAAGGACAATAGTTTTTCAGGGGTGTCTCCTGGGAACTGGGCTCATTTTTTTGAAATCCTCGAGTCCAGCAAAGACAAAAAGGCTTGAGAAGGGCAAAACTGAGGGTTGCCCTAAGGAACCGGATCTGGCCCTGGAGGAGAGGGTGCTGACAGCTGTGGGTGGACACAGAGCAAAGCCCTCAGCTCCCTGAAGATGCTGGGAGGTCAGATGAGCTTTTAACGGCTGCTCAGTCAGAGAATTGATGGCAGGCTGTGTTTCTGGGGCAGTTTTTGGATATTTGGGGAGCTCTTGGCTAAGGAATGTCTACAATTCAGTGCTCGAGGGACTAAATGTGCCCTTTTCACAGAAGCATGGTCAATGAGCCGAGAAAAACAAGTCTTAGGAAGCTGGGCCATGTTTCTGCCTTGCCCAACACCAGACACCAGAAGAGACGAGGGCTCCAAGTCCTGATTTCTCCACCACTTACTGCCCTTTCCTCCTGGAACCTTTCTTCTCATGACTTGGTAATTATTATTATTCTACCAAAGAGATTTCTGTAATTATTGTCACTGTCAAAATGTGGCTGGTGTGCAGGGGACACTCATCTTGAAGAGCTTTTTAATTAGGGCCAACAATGGCCTTACGAGAAAGCCTGACATCAGAGGAGGAAAGTAGGAGATTAATTAGCTCACCCTTTGGAGGAGAGGTCCAGATCTCCTACCCATCACTTGGATGGGATATTTATTAATGCCACCAAGTTAGCTCACCATGACACTATTTGCGCTGTCCACCTGGCCCAGGAAGGCACATGAGCTTATCTGCAGCGGCGGGGGGCTCAGGAGAAGAGAAATTCAGCACAGCCAGCGGCAAGGCTTGCCATGTTGCTTCTTGGTTTTCTTAATGATGGCTCCCAGTGTCAGAGTGGGTTGGAGAAATGTCCTACAGGACACTTTCTCCACTGTTCATGGGTGATTTTGACCATGCATCCCATTGGGATGTGGTGGTGTCCCCTTTCCAAGTGTCCTCTGTGGGCTTCCCCTTTCCACCTGGGTTGAGTTGCTGGTGGCTTTTCCACCCTGGAGGACAGCACCGTGGGAGCATGAACCTGTGTTTTAAGATGCACGAGCAGATCTGGGGTTTGGCCCATTTTATGACTTGGAGAGGTTTTTATGGACAGCAGGTGGCAGCCTTCCTCTGCCCGTCCTTCCTCTGCCTGCCCTTCAGCTGCCTCGCAGCCTCCTCCTCATTGCTTGGCAGCTCCCAAAACACCTGGTCTGTGTCTGCAAGGCCCAAAGCCATGTGCAGTCCTTCTCTTCGGGGATGGAAGGCCCCAGGCTGGGGGATGCTGGCGGTGGCAGCGCGGTGATGCCACAGCCCAGCTGGGCTGGTTTGGGTTCAAAGCCGCGCTCTGTGTGGGTATTTGAAGACGCACCTTTGAGGCCATATGAGCATCCTGCGCTGATGGAGCATGGATCAAAGAAGTTGATAAGGGAAAATTGGACTGTATTCCATGTCCACCAACCCTTAGATAAACTCATCCATTCCCCACCCAACCTTTGCTGTATTTTCCCGTTAGGTCCCCCCAGCTGTCGGCTGTGTGACCAACCTGCCCACCTCTGCCAGTCTTGGCGTCTGCAAGCATGGGGAGAGCCAGCCTGCTCTGATGGGGTTGGTGGGACATGGCCTTGCTGGGCTGTCCAAAACCAGGCTGGAAACAAGATGAGTTTATGCTTACGTCTGCTCTTAAATTACAACACAGACCTGCTAAGCCTCATTCTGCCACCAGCCAGCTCCTGCTTTGGGGCTTGATTTCCCTGCCTGGCATGATGGGGTCAGGCTGGCGTGCCTTGATGCCTCCATGCAACAGCCTGAAGGCAACCACAAAGCCACCATAGATACATCAAACTGCAATACCACTGTCCTGCAGCTGCAGGTGCAGTCAAACCAAGTGATGGTTAATTTTGAAGGGATTTACTGCAAGCAAGGAAGAATACGGGTTTTGACTTCAACTTCTTGGATCCTCCGCAGAGAGACCTTCGTTTCTGACAAGCGCATTTCAGGTCCAACCCAGCACGAGAGAGCATGGGATGGAAAAAGCTTCCCCTGCGTGTCCCCTCCAGCTGCAGCTCAGAGCCCGGTGCCCCATGAACCAGCACTCCCCGCTCTCAGTTTCCCCGTGGCTGAAGGTGTTTGTGGCCTCCTCTCTCTCTGCCGCAACTGGAGGCAATTTTATACCCGTGTGTCAGAGCGTGCTGCCTCTCGCTGGCAGTGGCTACTGCCAGGGAATAAATGGGCAAAGAAAGACCTTGTCAGGTCAGCGGTTTAACCTGGGACACCTCCCTGAGGGTGACGCTGAGTGCGTGGTTTCGGTTTCAGCATCTTTTGGGCTTTTTTCCTGTGTTTTGCTTTACAGGTGTTTAAGAGCAAAGGGAGGGCCATTAAAGAAAGATATTCCGCGTTCCCAGCGAGGTATTTTGGCAGCTCTGAAGGGACGTGGATTATTTTCCTGCCTCTTTTCCCCTTTGCACATGCGTTTTTAGGCAGGAAACACTATCTGCCTTTGATGCTGCAGAGTCAAGGGCCTGCAGCCTCCTGGCTTGTGCTAGTGGCTGACCCTTGATGCCAGGGAGGAGGAGTGTGGTGGGATGCAGAGACGGCGCAGAGCTACGCAACAGGCTGCGACGAGCTCCTTTGGAGCCATGAGCCCTTAAGCATAGGTGTCAATGCCATGTAGCCCTTCTCGAAATCAGCCTCAGGCTGTGTCTTCCCCTTGGTGGATCTCTGTTTTTGATGAATCTATTACTTTTCTCCCTTTGTTGCTAACATAGTGTCATGGTTTAACCCCAGCCAGCCACTAAGCGCCACACAACCACTCGCTCACTCCCCGTGGTGGGAAGAGGGAGAGAATCAGAAGGGTAAAAGTAAGAAAACCCGTGGGCTGAGATAAAGACAGTTTAATCGATAGAGCAAAAGCCGTGCATGCAAGCAAAGCAAAATAAGGAATTCAGTCACTACTTTGAGGTGCACCTGTTCCAGCGTGGCCTCCTCCATGGGCCACAATGCCTTCAGGGATAGACCTGCTCCAGCGTGGCCTTACCCACAGCCACAGTCCCTTCAGAAGTAAACCCGCTCCAGCTTGGCCTTACCCATGGCTGCAGTCCCTCTAGGGGGGTACCTGCTCTGTCCTGGGCTTACCCATGGCCACACGCTTTGAGGTGCTCCAGCATCACCTCATGCCTATCCACTGATGCTTCACGGTGTACCTGCTGCAGCATGGACCTACCCACAGCCACAGATGCTGCGAGGTGTACCTTCTCCAGCAGGGACTTATCCTTGGGCCACAATCCCTTCAGAGGTGTACCTGCTGTGGCAGAGACACAACCACAGCCACAGATGCTTCGAGCTGTACCTGCTCTGGTGCGGACTGATCCACGGCCACAGACACTTCGAGGTGTCGTGGACTCATCCACAGGTCGCAGTCCCTTCGACTCGAGTTCACGCTGGAGTTCCAGCCTGCCCAGCGCAGCAGCACAGAAACAGCGACGATGCCCCGGCCACCTGCCAGCCCAGGCGCGCGGCCATTGCTGTCACACAACGGTGCCAGGCGCAGCGGAGCGAGACGATCAGCAGCACGGCCGTACAGCAAGCCGCGAAAGCAAAGAGCGGCCGCTACCGAGCACTAGACTCTGAGGCAGAGCGAGGCAAGCAAGCCCTGTGACAAGGGCAGGAGCCTGCCGAGTAACAGCTTAACGGCAATAACAGCTATAAATTAGATATAGCACATTCCAATCGCACGTGTTATCTCGAACCCTTGGAGCCCCACGTTGGGCGCCAGCAAGGTCTGTTGCGGTTTAACCCCAGCCGGCAACTAAGCACCGCACAGCCGCTCGCTCACCCTCCCCTGATGGGAAGGGGGAGAGATCGGAAGGGTAAAAGTAAAAAAAAAACTTGTGGGTGGAGATAAAGACCATTTAATCGGTAAAGCAAAAGCTGCGCACACAAGCAAAGCAAACCAAGGAATTCATTCACTCCTTCCCACGGGCAGATAGGTGCTCAGCTGTCCCCGGGAGAGCAGGGCTCCATCACGCGTAACGGTGACTTGGGAAGACAAATGCCATCGCTCCAAATGTCCCCCCCCTTCCTTCTTCTTCCCCCAGGTTTATAAGCTGAGTGTGGTGTCGTATGGTGTGGGACATCCCATGGGTCCGTTGGGGTCAGCTGTCCTGGCTGTGTGTCCCCCCAGCTCCTTGTGCCCCCAGCCTGCTCGCTGGTGGGGTGGGGTGAGGAGTGGACACGGCCTTGCCCCCGTGTCAGCACTGCTCAGCAGGAATGAAACATCCCCGTATATCACCACTGTTTCCAGCACAAATCCAAAACATAGCCCCGTACTAGCTACCATAAAGAAAATTAACTCTGTCCCAGCCCAAACCAGCACATGCAGCAGAAGAAAACTGAGCAAGATCCCTCTTGACCCCAGCTCCCATTGCTCTCCTGTCCCTGAGCGCCTGTCATGAGCATGAAACGTCCATGATACACACACGGCAAGGCGAGCCATTGGGCGCCAAGGGCATGCTTCCTACATGGGAAACTTGAACATGAGCCTGGAAAAGTGGAAGGGGTTTTATGGTTGGATGAGAAATCAGCTTGCATCCATGCCAGGCTGGGAGATGGGTGGGCTAATGGGGAACTGCAGGCAAAATGCATTGGGATCAGGCATGGGGCTCACATTTGGGATTTGGACGCCTGCTGGGTGTCCAGCTGCGGTGACACTGCTGCAAGAGTGTCCTTGCTCCTCCTCATCAGCGGGAGCCGCTGGTCATTGGGGATCACGTGAAGGTCAGCTTAGAGGCTCTGTCCTTTCACCTGGGTTAGCTACTGCTTTTTGCCTCCTTTGGCTAAAACCCCCAGCAATCAGCCTCAGCAGGTGGAGCAGGACACGGGACACCTGGCTGAGCCCTTGCTGCCTGCAAACCTGGTGCTCAGTGCCACCATGATCTTCAGCCCTGTAAGCCTGCCGTCCCTCCTGCTCCCTGGCCCTCCTTGGCTGTCCCTTGCTTCCCCGCGTGCTCTCAGCAAGGTGCTCTGCAGCGAAAGGTGGGTGCTTCCCTTTCGCTTTTGGAGGAAAGCAGTTGCTGTGAGCTGTGCCCGGTGCTGTTAGGTGGTTTTGAGCAAGCTGTGGGTGCACTGCGCAGGCTCAGTCCCGCAGGGCACCCTGGCCCAGCACCAAGCGATTGCTGGTTTGTGCTGGGGCCCTGCGGGAGCTAAACTGGGGCAGCTCTGGGCAAGTGAAGCTGTGAGCGTGTGGGGAGCTCCTGGGGCAATGCCTGTGGGGTTGGGTGGCTGTGGGAAGGTTTGGCCCAACACCTTGGTGGTGACGTGCCTGCAGCCTGTCAAAATCCTGATTTAGGGTTAGGGTGGTTTTTTAATTACCCTTCTTTATCTGAGACAAAGGGAGATGGTGGTTAATGGTTTTATTTCTGCTAAATGTCCCCTTGGCTTTGAAATGTAGAAAACTTTGTCAGGTCTATTTTTTTTTCACCTGCTTCTTCTTCCTGCCCATAACGCTATAAAAATCTTACAGACCCTAATGAGACAAGTTACCATTGTGCGTGGGCTAAAAAGTCCTCAGTAGAGTCTGCAGCAAATGTGGCAGAGGTTTTAATTTCACCTGCTTGACTTCTGTGGGCCCTTAGCAGGCTTGTGTGTGATTAAATAACCCTTGACTCCTTAGCTTTGCAAAAAATCCCCTATTAGAGACCTTCTTTGGTTGTTTGCAATGGCTTTTAGGTTGGCAGCAATCGTTGGTAACTGGATGACAAAACCTGATTGTGCCATAAATCAAAACTTCTTTGCATTCAAATGCAATAATTAATCCTGGGTGTGTTGGTGCAATTAGATGACAAATTATGCCTCAAGATTCACTTGCTTCTTCATACGGAGAAGCCGTGTTTGCTCAGCTGGGGATGTTTGGCTATGGTTTTCAGTCTACCCCAGGGGATGCCGAATGATAAACTTGGGGAGTTGCACCCTGCTGCAGCTGCAGAATTCAGACCCTTTGGCCTCAGCTCCTTCACCTGGAGACTGAAAGTTTGTCTGCCCACTTGCACTGGCTGTTTTTTCGCTAGTTTGAATTGCCTGTGTCCTCCTTTTCCCAAGATGTTAGTGCAGATTTTATTCTTGCAGTGCTCAAGCCTTGTCCAGGAGGATTTGAGCCCCACCAGGCTGGGGCAGGGGTTGCCTTCAGACCTGCAGCTCCCATGCCCAAGTAGAAACACTCGCAGCAGTTGCAGATACCTGACTTGACTGCTCTGGTCGAGATTTAAGACTGTAGGGCTGTTGCTAAATAGCAACAGCACAGGTTGAAAACCCAGCAGCTAATCTGCTGCTGGATGTTCGCTCCTGAAGATCCTGGTGCCGCGGGTTGTCTCACTTACAGACAGTCTTGGAGCATGCCTTGATGTGGGTGGATGCCCTCTGCGGTGGGGAAAAGTCTTATTAATGCAACGAGGCGTTGTTTTGTTTGAACCGCTGAAGTGTTGGGGTGGCTGTTGCAGCAAAGGTGTGTTCTTCAGATGCATTGCTGTTTCCGTGAAAAAATGAGTATTTGGAGGTTGAATGATACAGAAGGGATGAGTAAACTCACGCACAGGCTCTCGTTCTTGCAGGGATGCTGCCTGTGGAGAGGGAGAGCTGAGCTCTGCTGGTTAAAACTGCAGCTGAACGCCATTTAGCTCAAAATCTAAAGCAAAACCCTAACAGAGGCAATGGGGCAAAAATCCAGGACAAAGACGTGTAGATAAAAAGCTGTTTGATGTCACTGGTGCTAGTAGGTGCATATTTACACACTCAACTTAAATGAAGGTTTTATCAACTGATAGCTGTTCTTGTGGTATTTCTTTGTGAAACGCCCATGGATGTTTTCTTATCTACTTGGAACAAAATAAGCCGATAGCGTTTCATATCCCTTTCCCTTATGATGGCGATTGGTGCTGATAACAGCTATCATAGTTCCTATAGACTCTGATCTCTAAGTGGGGGGCAATGGCTCTCGGTGAGAAAGCAACTGGCCGTTTGGATAAGTAGCTTAAAAATAAGGGATTTTTTAAGAGTGGAGAAAGAGCTCATTTTCTCTAGCTGATGCTGCTTTGGCAGGAAAACAGCTGCTCTGTCACCAAATATATACAGCTCCTGGGAATGAGGGAAACATCCCAACTGTTAAAAGTTGAAAGAATTGTTGGGGAAAGGGAATAGATTTTTCTTTATTTGTGGCTTAAAAAAAAAAAAAAAAAGACAAATTGTGTAGGACATTTTAAGCTTGTTTTCATCCATTTTTTTCCGGGCAGCACAAGAGGGCATTATATCAACCTGCAGCTGCACCTTGCTTGTGGGCAAAAGATCCCTTGCTGTCTTGCCAAAAAGGATTAATGTCAGGCCAGCAGAGAAGGGCCTGTATCCTGGAGGACATGTGCCAGAGGATTTGCTTTATTTTGTTGGTTAGTGGTTATTTTTTAGGAGTTGTTTCTGAGCTGAACCGGTTCCCCGAGCTTGTGCCCAGCCCTGCAGTTTTGCTGCGTGGGAAGGGTCCTCGAAGACTCATCCTCCCTTGTTCCTGTGCATGCTGATGCTGGTTGGAGGCAATGAACTTGGGGACCTCTTCTTTTGGAGGAAAACCAGCCCAAATCCCGAGTGTGCATCTCCCCTGGGTGGGAGCTCGGACAGTTCAGAGGCCTCCACTGGGCTGTGGTTTAACAAAGCTGTGTTTAATCCCCTCCTTGCTGGCTAAATCCTTGCATCCTCCTTGCTTGTGGTGACTGCGCCTGGGAAACCCTCCCGGCTCCAGAGCTGACCTTTCCCAACAAAGCACCTTTGTCAGGCAGACCTCAGGGCTCTGCCGGGTTGCTTTTTATTTTCTCTTCTTTACTTATTACTCTGTTTTTATTGATGGTACCGCCCAGCAGCACAAGGACCCTTTATACGAGCCGCTGTTGGACTTTGCTTGTTTGCAGGAGGGTGATTAAGAACAAATGGGCAGCACCGGACTGTATCCTGGAAAGTGGAGCCCCAAAGTTTGAGCAAGAGGAAACTTGGCAGCAGAAAGGGAGCCCTGATCCAGCTGGTGCTGAGCCTGTGGTCCCTATGTGCAGGGGAGGGAGGAAACCTTGTTTTCACACAGGGTGATGTGGATGATTTTTGAGGAAGGGTGGGTGGAAGGGTTTTTCCCTCAGGTGGACCTGTTCTGGGGAGGGTTTTCATAGTGCCGTGTCCGTTCTCCACGGAGAATCCCAACACAGGGCAGTGAGAGATGCCCCGGGCACCCATCGCTCTCCCATGGGTGCACTCATGCTTGGTGCCAGGGCAGGCTGACCCTTGTCCTCTTCTGGTCTGCCACCGTGGGAAACTTGCAAATAACTGCCAACTCTGCTGGGCTTTAAAGAGGCATTTTTGGGGCTGCTGGGGTGTGAACAGAGACACCATGCAGATCTACTCTTTCACTGGCTGGTCTCTGGACACTTTCTGCCCTTCTTTTCTTCAATTGCATGGTTTATTTGGGGGCAACCTTCATCTTACCCTGTGTTTCTGTGTATTATAGTGCTGCATCTCCCCACGCCTGCCCATGCACACAGCAGGGTCTTGGTGCACTGCAGTGATGCTGAAGCAAGGACCAAGCGGGGCACTGGCTGCTTCACGCTCATGTGAGCATGGCAGCTTGTCCTAGTGGTGCCCACTGCTGGTGGGTGCCGAAGCCTGACCCAGCGTGCCGTGGTGTTCAACACCAAATCACGCATGATGCGAGCCAGTGAGCAAAATACAAATTATGGTGGCTGATCTTCAGGCGGAGGCTGCATTACCTGGCCAGGGTGATGCCTTTTGACAACAGGAAGGGTGGCTGTTGGCCCTCAATGGCCATGTGAGCTGTTCCCTGGCTCGTAAGGAATAGGCACCACAGCAACTATAAGCTGGGCAGAGGCCGAGTAGGAGGGGGAGGACTTTGTGCTTATTCTCAAGAGGAGCTGGGTGCTGGCACAGTCTGTGCCATGACTAACGCCAACACCCATGCCAGCCTCTGCCATGTCTCTGTACAGAGGTTTCTCCTCTGTTGGCAGCATTTCTGCCCATCGGCCCTGGATGATGCACTGGAAACATCTTTGTTTCCAAGCCTTGCACATCTCCCAGCGCAGTGTGGAGCTACATGCAGAGGAGGATGTCTCTGGGTTGGCTGCTTTGTGGCTCACATTGCTCCGGAGTTGGTCCCTGGATGCTTGGGACTCTCTAGCAAAGTGGTGGAAATCCTCCTGGAGGTGGGGTTTGCTGCCCTGTGTTGCCTGGACTTTGGGGTGACAGCTGACATGCCGCAGCACCCCTCTGCAGCACTTTTTCCATCTTCCCTGGTGTTTGCCTGGGTTTCTTTTTCATCTCTCACCCTGTTTTCAATGAGCAGGACTGGGCACTGCTCTGCTTTGTTCTCCAGGTGAAACCAGCCTCATGCTTTTCACGTGAAGTCAGAAACCGCAGATTTAAGCAAAGCACTTAGGGTTGCAAAATACTCCGAGCTGGTAGCAGAGTAGAAGGGACGTGCTCCCAAATTGTGGAGCATTACCCCTTCTCACTCCGGGGCAGAGTGATGGAGAGAGCTGGGGCTGACCCTTTGCAAGGGACTGAAACAAAGAGGCACCCGCATCGAAAAAAATCTTTGCTTAATTGAGTTATTGCCGCTGGGTCCTGCTTCTCCTCAAGCACCTGGCTCCCACCCCTGTCTCTACGATGGCCCAGCAAGCTTGTGTTTCAGGGGGTTTAAATGATACACAGAGCTGCTAGAGACCTTCCTTAAAAAGACTGAAAGCCCTTTGATGTGCAAAAAGATATAAGGTTTCTAGATTGTTACTACATGTGGAAATAGTTGGGTTCTTCCTCCCTGCCAGGAAAAAAAAAATAAAAATTTAAAGCTGTGCAGTAATTACCTGCTAATGGAAAAGACACTCGAGAATGAGAAATTGTCTGTGAAATCCTCTTAAGTGCAAAGAAATTGCTAGTAGGCATGTTTAGGAAAAAACTGCATCTATTCCCCCCATCTTAATTATGGCAAATATGTACAAGAATGGCATGCTGAGGTGCTTTGGTGTAATAGTTTCAGCTGGTGATATACCTCTAAAATAGGGGAAAAAAAAAAAGCTGGTAACACCAAGCACCACTGTAGTTCACTTCTTTATAACGAAAACAGTGCTGGGTCTGTATGGCCGTCAGGAAGGGCAGGCGGCGGCGTGGGTGTACGGGCTGGAGGTGTGCTGAGATACTGCTTCTGAAATGGAAACTCCTGTTTCGGGGGAGAAGCTGGGAGAATGAGCGTGGTGTAGCTGTGACTCCATTATTGTGCACTGCAGGTAAAGCCGCTCTGAATGCGCAGGGATTATATCAGCCCTTGCCGTGTCTGCTGAAATAAAGGTATTTTTTTCTGTGAAATGGCTATTTCTGCTAAGGGGGTGTTGAAAGGCTGGTGGTCAGCAGTAACAAGCTCATTAAAATGGCGCTGAAGAAGCTTGAATGTTTTAAAAAAAAAAAATTCTCTATTTGTTTTTAAGTGCTGCTGTTCCCATTTCTGGGCAGGTGAGAACAGGCAGGAGGACCTCAGGGTTTCCCAGCCACGACCTGGGCTCTGCCCCGTGCCTGTCCTGGCGAAGGTGAGGTCATGGTGCTTGCTGGATGCCAGGGTTTGGTCTGGATTAAATGCAGCCTCCCTGCCTGGATTAAATACAGCATGGACCAGCGAGAAGCCGGGCGGGAAAGGTGTGCCAGGGCTCATGCTGAGCGCCAGACCTCCGCATGGGTAGGGATGCTGCTGGCTTCACTGGTGTGCTCACCGGGCTCCAGCCTGCGTTTGCCCCATGGCTTAGGGTCTGCCCCCGCTGTGCGTTGGGGCAGGGGGTTAATTGCTTGTGGCCCTCTTCCCACTGACCCCAGCCCTGCGTGGGGCCATCCTGCCCGTGTTTTTGAGCCAGGCCCTGGATGCTTTTTGTGCTGACGCAAAGCTGCTGCTGCAGGATCCTCTGATTCATCCCCACGGAGGGCTCACACCCAGGCTGGGTTTCTTCTCCTGGCTGTTGATCATGCTGGCAGTGCTGGTGTGGGCTGGGCCCCTCCATGGGGTGCTGCGGTGGCCCCCAATTCCCGCTCTGGGATGGGGTGTGGGGTATGCCAGGACTCCTGGATCCCTTCTCCGGTGCTAGGGTGGATGGGGCTTAGAGCAGCAAAGCCAGGGGGATGCGCGGGATTCCCTGCTCTGGGGAGGGAGGTCTGAATGTGCCCTTTGGGTGCATCACCAGGGCCTAGGGGTGCAGTGGAAGGAGACTGTGGGATGGAGCTTTTGGAGATGCTGACCTGCCCCAGCCCCGATGCTTCACTGTGGGCTGCTCCGAGAGGGGCCTCTCTGGGATGTGAAGGTGCTTTAACGTTTCTCCTCTGGGACTGGTGTCTGTAGAGCATCTCCCAGCCATGTGTGACCATGCTGACCTTTCCCAATGAGAGAGGGGCTTAATATTCTTCCCCCTTATGAAAGTGGAAACTGAGACACAGAAGGTTAAGGCTTCTTGGTGGGTTTTTTCTTTTGTTTTGTTTTTGGGGTTTGTTTGTTTGTTTGTTTGTTTGTTTTTTCCCTTCCTAGCTCTGCTGCTGATCTGTGTGACCCAAACTAAGAGCTTTTCTACCTTCTCTTCTTTTTCTCCTCCTGGTTGTCAGCAACCTCTTATGTTGAGAACTGGGGGCGGCAGAGGAAAATGAGGGACGAGGGTCTGCTGCTGCCCAGGCTCATGCAGTGCCACAGCCTGGATCACAAATCTGCTTAGGCGTGCTAAAATATAGGTGATGCTGCCTATCCTCCCTGGCACTGCCATGTGAAGGTGGTGTAACCTGTCTGATAGGGATCAAGCTGCATCTGGGATCGGGGATCTCCCACGCAAGCATCTCCCACCGCCCTGGAGGTCTGTGCTCAGTGGAAACCTCATCTTTGCAGCAAGAAGAGGGGCCGTGCTGGCCGAGCTTCACACAGGGCTGGATTTAGGGAGCTGGTGGGAGGGACGGTTCCAGCGTGGTGTCCCCGTGCCCAGGTTGGGAGCGAGACGCTTTGGCAGAGGGTTGTGGCTGAACTGGAATAGCAGGGCTACAGCAGGAGGTCAGGGTGAAGGCGTGCGTTTGGCACCCAGCGAGGGGGCTGGGGAGTGTTGTGGGGCAGTTTTTGAGGGCACCCATGGAGCCATCTGGGAGAACTGGTACGGCGGAAAGCTGTGCCTGAGTCAAACTGGCAAAGTGCGCGAAGGATTGCTGTGGCTCCTCCCAGCTCATGCCAGCCTCGGAGATGGGCTTCAAGCTGCCCTGGACCTGGCAGCCTGCCACGGGGCACCTCCTGCGCTCACCCCACTCCAACACTAGCATCCATTTCTCCTTCTCGGGATTAACGATTATCAGCTCTGAAACCACCTGCTGGTGGTGTCAGCTGCCGCAGGATTTGGGGTCCAAGCACTTGCTCTTGCCCTGGCTCTTTGGAATGGCTTTGCAGCCGGCTTAACCCATGTTTGCTGCTGAAATTTGATACTGGAGCTAGTTTGCACACATCACTTTTTTTTTTTTTTTTTTTAAATTTCCTTTATTCACAATAAATAATAGACTATATTACAAAGATCTCAACACAAAATCCAAAAATCATGTTCTTTCTGCAGCCACAAATAAATAGGACTCACCAGCACCAGCTAATGCATGAAAGAGCATCTATGAGCAGCGTGGGCCCTGTGGCAGGGAGAAAGCGGGGGATTTTGCTGCACCCACCTGTCCAAAGCAGTCATTCTTCTTTGGTGGTATCTACACGGGGTTTCAATCCCCTGGGCCATCAGATGCAGGGGTGAAATCCTGTGTGCCCCAGAACGTGTGGTCTCAGGCCTTTGGAAATCATGCCAAACTCACACCTAGGAGGGCAGGGATGCAGCCGTGTGGGTGTAAAACCGCGTCTGAGAGGCTGCCCTCAGCAGAGGCACCTTTGCTGGGCTTAGCTGGCTGCAGTTAAGCTAGGAGAGGTTCTAGCGCTCGCACTCACATAGAGGGATTATATATACAGACACTGCAATACTCCTTTCTTAGTCACAGATGGTCTTTGAGTTACACGACTTTTACTTAAGAGTCTACTGTAGCTGGATGTGTTCATTGCCTGGCTTTGGTGCACACATGAGCCCATGTGTGGGGCTTCCTCCCCTCCTTTTGCTTGTTTTTTTCCAACTGTTCCTACGGTGGGGTCAACTCCATGGACTTCTTCCTCTCCTCTCTCTGCTCTTCCCACTCCTCCTCTGACTCGTAGGTGCCCTTGATGATGGCAACCCTATCTGACATGTTCATGCAGTAGGGGACGAGGATGTAGAAGTAGAGCAGAGCGGCCAAGCAAGCCCCAAGGATGGGTCCAACCCAGAACACCTAGAAAACAACAAGGGAGAGGGTGAGAGCAGGTCTTGGAGGCTGGTGCACCAGGTCCAGCCATCACACCAGCATCCCACGTTGCTCCGCCTTTCCTGGCCCATGAAGAGATACAAATACCCCTTCCAGTAGAATTTGTGGGCTGAAATCCCCTCAACCTTTGCTTGCTTGAAGACATAAAGCTCTTTATGAGTGCAGAGATCTGGTGTGCTGGAAAGGAGGCACCAAGCCTGCTCTGCAAGGTTGGATCTGAGCTTGCAGGCAGTGCTGGGCAAGAGGAAAGCCTAAGCTGGGCTTCTCTGTGGGCTTTATTTGCTACAGATGATGCCTTAGCTCGGTGTTCGCCATTGCATGGGGGGTTATGCTTGTCCTCTTGCTGGCTCTGTGCCGTGGGGACAACCTATTCCCCATGCACTGAGGGAGACAACCTCCCTCATTCTCCAGTCCTCTTTTATCCTTTCAGGCCTGGGATCGGCTTGGAAACACCCAGCCCTGTAATCCTCGTGGCAATCGCTGCCCTCTCCCCTCGCTGCCTGCATCTGGCCCTGGCAGCCTCTGGGCCAGCCCGTCCCAGCACGCTGCTGATGCTCACCCAGTGTGCTGGGCTGAACCTCCTCACGATGACCGCGGGCCCAAAGGACCGGGCTGGATTCATGGAGCAGCCGGTGAAGTAGATCTGTCAGTGCAGAAAGGAGGCTGGGTTAAGATGCATCATGATGTCTAGCAGACACAACTAACTTTTCAGAAGCAGGGACTGAAACAGCCCCCAGCACTGTTTCTCTTGCAGAGAGATGGGGACCCCCCCATCATCATGGAGAAGAAGCCCTCCTATGTCCCACGTTGGCTCTCCCAGTGCAGCTCTGCCTGGGACTAACTGCACGAGAGCATTCTGGGGAGCCCTGTCCTAGCAGGACTTTCTGCCCTGTCCTCCTGCCTGGACACTCACCCCCACCAAGTGGCCTACGGCAACAGAGAGGCCGATGGACAGTGCCGGGGAGCCCACGTTGCCATTCCTCCGGTTGTCTGTGGACGCAAAGATGCACGCGGCCAGCTGGAAGGTGAGGATCATCTCCACCACGAGGGCCTGGCCTGGGGTCGTGTTGTTGTTGAGCTGCAAACCATCAAGAGCAATAATAATTAACCATCCCTGGGGCTCAGCATCAGCAGGAGGGCTTTTAGGTGCTTTGCTGGTGTTTTTGGGTTGGCAAAGCCATGCAGAAGAATCCCCCCAGGTCCCCTGCCCAGCCCTGGGGCACAAGGTGCTGTGCTGGCCCACTGCTCGGGCTCACTGCTCCTTTCCCTCAAAGGGAAGAAATTATCTTTCTTTCTTTTTAATGCTCCAAAACCTGTCTCTCCCCTGAGCCCCTCCCTTCCCGTGGCTCTCCACATGTCTCTCCGCTTGCTTGTCTCTGCAACACTCAGCGCTTTCCCACCAAATCCCACACTGATTTGTCCCTTTTTTCTTGCATTTTTTTCCTCCTTGATCCTTGCAAGCTGTTGTATCCTGACTGTTCTCCCCTCCACTTTGTGGAGTGCCTCCCCAAGAGGCTGGGGAGCGGCCAGCAGCTACCACGGAGGGGCATGGGATGAAGGGTGAGGGTTGGGACAAAGGTTGGGGTGCAGTCATGGGGGCTGGACAGGCTGTTGCTGTCCCAGTGCCTTCGTGCTAACCACGGGACTGTCAGATGGACTCGACCCCACTGGGCATGGGAAGGGCAAAGAGACCCAAGCCATCGCAGCTTGTTTTTTAGCTAAAGCTGACTGGTTTGGAACATGGAGCATGTGGGAATAAGACGCATTGCAGCACCTCATCCTAGCGATTGAACCCTCTGCAACATGTCTGTGCTGATCCAAGGGGTCCAGACCTGGCCATGGTTGGAGCAGTAGCTACACCGCCACCATTTCAGGCGATTTCCCAGCACTGCCCCAGGGGCTTGAGACGTGTTCCTCGTCCCTGCTTATCCTGGCGGGTCCCACCATCTCTGCTCCTCCTCCAAGAGCAGCCCCTGCCCCTCGCAGCCTCTCTATGTCCTCCTGCACATTGCTCCTTCTTCAGCTCTTTTCCACCACCTCTCTCCATTCACCTCCATTTCCTAGCTCCCCCAGTGCTCTGGTTACAGTGGGCTTCTGCTCGCCCTGCCTGTACTGGCCTGACTGGGCTCTGCTCCCTGCCCTCCCCCTCTCCATCCTGGCATGGCTCCTATCCCAGCACTAATTTCCAGGTGGAGAGGCTGCAGTCAAGAACATCTCAATGGTGCGGGTGACTCACTCGGGCCCTTAGGATAAAGGAAGCACTTATTAAAGGAGGAAAAAACCATGCCATTCATTACCCCACACAATAAAGCTGTCATGTCAATATCCTGCTGGCTATGCCGGTGTTTGCTCCTATCCCAGTCCTGTCCCTCTGTGCATGCGGGACAACGTGCTGAGACCGATCATCCTTATGAATTTGTCTCTCCGGCTCGGCGCCCGTACCAGCTCCTCACTCACAAGGAAAAGAAAGCCTCCACGGCAAGGTGAACCACCTCCAGGTAGGGACACTTACCGCATTTATGGCCAGGTTGCCACGGGTATTGGCTGGTGTCACGCCATAGAGGATGCCAGCCCCGGCGATGGCCCCGACCAGTTGGGCGATCACGTAGAAGAGCGTCCGGAGGAAGGAGATCTGGTTCCCGACAAAGAAGGCGATGGTCACCGCCGGGTTGATGTGGGCACCGCTGATGTGGCCAAACGCCTGCACCAGTGTACCGATGGCCAGGCCGAATGCCAGTGAAATCTGAAGGATGCTGGGGAGGGCGGACGGCCACTTCAGGGCTGAGCCAAGGCCGATGAAGACGAAGATGAGCGTGGAGATAAACTCGACAAAGACGGATCGAGCAAAGGCCAGGGTTAATATTTCCTTCTTCATGGTGGGAGCCGGTGGAGGGCAGCTAGGGAGGAAGAAAGTTTAGGTTTCCTCTGTCTCCAGGCTCTTCTGTCTGCACCCAGTCGTAGGGCCATACCTCTCTATATATGCAAGAGCAGCAGGGAGCTCTGTTACAAGGCGGTGGGTGGAGCCAGGGAATTAGCCAGTCCTCCCAAATTATCATGTGAAACTGGAAAAGTTTCCATCTGAAAATAACTTTGGAGCCTCTTGGTGAACCAGTGACTCAGATATTGGTGGCATTTCTTTCTCCTTCCCTCTGCAAACAAAGAGCCCCTATAGGGTGTCTCTGTGGTCGTTAGATAACGCGGTTGCATAACGATGCCGTGCTCCCTCCTCTGCTTTTCCCTTTTACTACCTCTCGCCAGGTTCTGGGTGTTTTGCTAGCAGAGGTGTCATTAATATTCCCTTCCTTCGTGTGCTTGCAGGCTGGAGAGGTCTGTATTCTTGTTTGAAAACTCCTGTTGCCGGTGTTGGGCTGGAGGAGCTCTCCTGGGGCAGGGCTCCTAGTGCATTCAATTTACGCGGGATGTTGAAACGTAAAGCAAAGTTAAGCACCTGGAGCTGCTCCCAGGCTGTCAAGACAGCTCAACTCCAGGAAACAAGTGGCTTGCAATTGTCCTGGGAGCGGGGCAGGGTTTGGGGGATGCTTTGCCTAGCTGGGGAGCTGTAGACAAGCCGGGACTTCCTTGGGGTGCCTGGATGCAGGCTGAGTGGAATGGCTTAGCTCAGACAAAGAGGGCTGATTGCTGCAGCGCCTGACTGTGGACCTCTTGGCTGCCTTTCTGCTTTGCTGCTCCTTCCAGAGCATCGGGCGTGGGTTTCGCCAGCGTGTGGGTTGGCAGTCGGGGGGTGCTCGCTGCCTGTAGCCAAGGAGGGTGTATCCTACTCCTGTCATCTCAGGCCCTTTTCTTTTCTTTTTGCCTTTCAAGCTATTGCTCAACGAGGTCAATGATTTTGCTCTTGGGAATGCCAGCATAAAGCCGCAGGCTTTACATGGACACAGGCCATGTTTACATGTCTCCTTTCATGTTCCTCTGGTACTGCCCTCCTTCCTAAATCCATCCAGCTGCAAATCCTTGGCTGGCAGGGAGTGGAGCGGGAAGGCTCTTGGCGCTGTGCAACATGGAGCTGTTGGAGACTGAGGTTCTGGGGTGGAAAAAGGCTTCAGTAACACTTAACAATGAATTCTTGGTTCCCTTGTAGTCCTTGCAGCCTTGTGCCAGGTTTATTTTTTTAAATAGGTTTGGGTGCCAGATCCGCTCCCCTCGCTTGGTTGATTGCATCTTGTCTTTCTCAAGCAATGCATCTCTCCATGCCCAACACAGCGAGGCCAGGCTGGGGTTATCCATGGCTGCCACGCACCTCTGCAGAAGTGGTCGCACTCCAGCGTGTGGTGAGCAAAGCTCTACGTGCAAGAGATTGGTAAAATCGCTTAAATCCCTCTTTAAATTTAAAAAGAGCTGAAAAGTTGCATTCACTGCTGCCTTCTGCTGGGTGCAGTCAGACCTGCACACATCCTGTGGGGTCAAAAGCTAGGAGGGATTCCCCTTCAGAGCAAGAAAAGGGGACTTACTTCTTGAGCAAGAAAAGGGGACTTCTTCCTCCAGAGCTGAAAATAAATGAGCCTTTCCCCCCCAGATGTACCCAAAGTCCTGAGCTCAGCAAACAGACCCGGGGAGTCTTGAGGGACTGAGGACCCATTACAGCATTAATTCCTGACAATGTTTTCCTCCTGGTTCTGCTCATCCTGGGGAGGATTGCAGAGTTAAAGACCAGATCTGTTATCCTAGAAACACCTGGTCCGTTGGTGTGTTTTGGTGAAAGTTTTGCAAGCTGGTATTTCAAGACATCCTGGCCAGATTCCAGCTGGAGTAATTGCTTGCCACTTCCCTTCAGCCCTGCGTGTGGCTCCAGCTGGATAAAATGCGCCTTGTTCCCATCCTCCAAACCCTTTCGTAATGCGCCCGCCATAGCCTCCCTTGGAGGTGGCTGCGTTTTGCTGGCAGCTTCTCTGCCACACACCTCGCTTTAGCTAAAAAGTAGTGTTGAGCCGAAAGACGCTTTCCCAGGCTCCCAACTGTGGATAATAACCTCCTAGCAAAATCCTCTGGCTGACTAGGAGATATAATCAAATAAGGCTGGAAATGATGGAGAAAACTTCCGGAGAGAGACAAGATGTTTCTCTAACAACATGCCATGCAAAACCTATTTTCCCGAGGCTGTTCGCTAGACTTTCCTCACTGGGGCATGCCTGCTTGGCTTCTCTGATGTCTAACCATGTTGAGCAGGTGTTGGGAAGGCTCCTTTTCCTCTCTCTGTCTGCATGCCCTCCAAGGAGCTTGCATGAACTGAAAGTGCCTTTGATGTGTCAAATTGAATTGAATTGGGCAAGATGTTGAGAAGGCATTATGCAGGTCCCTGCTGACAGATGGACACCTACGTGGTGGGGTCATGCACGCCTTGTTTCACCCCTAGGCTTTTGGAGGAAAGAAGAGGAGGAGGCTTTTTGCAAGGAGGACAGGTTTAGCCGTCTCCTCCCTCCTCCTCCTCCTCCTCCTTCTCCTCCTCCTCCTTGCTGGTGTCGGCAGACAAAAAACACAACCAAAAATTGCCCACGTCTACCACTCAATTGCGGGGCCACACGGCTTGGGCATGATGTGCTGGAGGGGGATAGGGACCTGAGCCCACCTCTGGGTTGGGGTGCAGGGTTTCCCGGGTGAGAGGAAGGCAGCTGGTGCCTCATCCTCGCCTGGGGCCCTCCCGAGGCTCTGCCTCACCCACGGAGGCGTGTGTGTTATTAACTGAATACGTGTGTCGGTCCCTGTCGTCCCCAGTTTGCTGATTTCGTTTTCTGAGCCCGCATGGGGCTGCTATTAATTTGTCATTTCTGCAGCAGCCCAGATTTGTGATGAGTTCAACTCCGTGTTGGACCTCAAAGCCTGGCAGATGGTATTGCAGGTGGCCAAATTCAGATTATAAATGCTGCTGAGACCCAGACCAGACTGGTTTTTGTTTTTTCCCCCTCACCTGGCTCTGTATCTCAACCAAGGACCTTAAAACTGGCACAATAACACAAGCAGGAATAATAATAGTAACAGGAGACAACTCTACTCACTGAAATCTGTGATTAGTTGGGATTAGATGGCATGGGGAGAAAGTTTGGATTAGTTTGTTTTTAAGAGAAAGGGTGTTTCTTGCTGGCTCAGCTTTGGGAGTTTGCAGCAAGCCACTGATGGGGAAAAAAAAATATATATACTGGGAACTAAAAGTAGAGCAAGAAGAAGCAAACTTTCCCCACCTCATCCTCAGTCCCTGGGGCGGCTTCTTGCCACGGTGGTAGGGAAAGTGGTGGGATTAGCGCAAAGCCTCACCACTTTCTAGCACAACCGTGATGTCTCCATACAGGTGTTTCAGACGGGGCTTTCAAGGATTTATCTTATCTAACCCACCATCTGCTTGCACTTTCTTTAAAGGCCAAGGGATTACTCTGCTGGCCTGAGGCTGATGGTGTTTCCACCTCCTCCTGCCCTGGAGCAACGAGGCTTTTGCTTCCCCTAGTAACCTGATGCAGCCTTGGAGCAAAACTGCCCCCCACCCCTGCCCTGTGAGACTGAGTTTGGCTTTGGGCATGTCTCCATGTCCCTTGCTGCTGTCCCGCCGCTTTGGCTTGAGAAGCTGGTCCAGAAGCTGTCCTCCAGCCCTTGGTGGCTGCTGTGCTGAGCTGGGTGGTCACAGTGACCTTGTAACCCATGAGCCTGTAAACAGGGATGATGCTATTTAAATGCTGAATAGTGTTAACACTTAATAACAGCATTGCTCTGCTCTTTGCTTAGAAATTACTTGACGGTCTCTAAGGCATACAAGTGGATGCATACGCTTTGGGGCTGGTCTGCAATGGAAATGCCAGCATCCTGAATAATTAATTTGCACTGAAATCATCACTAAATTGTCACATGGGGATAATAATGTGTATCAGGGAAAGCAAAGGGCCTGTTAGAAAAAAGACCTGCATGAGATCACACAGTGAGAAAGCTGGGCTTGAAACCCTGGTGTCCTGATTTTCAGGTCTAGCCCTTTCCAGCAAAGCCACCTGCATCAGTGACATAAAGAGGCTGCGTTTCTGCTCATCTGGATAAATACTTTGAATTCTTACGGGCCAGCAGCCATTTATTGGTGTCCTCAGGATTCAGACAGAGCCGTATTTGGGGCAGTGGTGTTTTTCCTCTTGAAATGCGTTTGCTGTGGAAATGTCTCCTTTGCCTGTGCAGTTTCCTTTCAAGATTGCAAGGAACACGCTTGGGAATAAATGCTGAAATGATGTGGGGAGAGAGCTGCCACTGAGAAAGTGATCTCCCCTCTTTGCCTTGGCAAAGCCATCCTGCTGTGTGTGCTGCTGGGACGGGAAGGCATGGAGCTGCATGGAGAGCAGGGGCCAGCTCTGGGGTGGAGGTGGTTCAGTTGCATCAAGGCAGAGGGGAATTGAAAGCACGACCAGGCTCCAAAGCACCTATAAACACCATAAATAATGTAACAGAGAGTTTTTCACCCCATTCTGCCTCTGAGACCCAGAGCAAATGCATCAAGACATTTCTCAACTTAGAAATTTAGATAGCATGTACTGATTAGGATTTAAAGAGACTTGTTGTGGTAGCATCCCTTGTTGCATCAGAACTGGAGCTAAAGATTCTTGCACTCAGTCTCTGGAGAAATGTGTGATTTTTCTTTGGGTTGTTTGTATTCCTGGAAAATCAGGCTGAAATTTGAAGCAGAGCCTCTGGTCTCACACCTAGGCCCATTGGAAGAGCCTTGTGAAATGGGACTTGCTGCAAGCCTTGAAGATATAGGAACTAGCTGGGGGTTTGGCTTCCCCCATGGACCACCAGCCACCTTCTGAGAAGGTCTGTGGTCATTTCCCAGACTACACCTGGCCCTACCTCCTCCTCTTGCTCTCCTGGATGGATTTAGCCTCCCAGCCCTTCCTCAAGGAAAACATGCTTGGGAAATATTTCTACATATATAAACAGATCCATAAAAATAATGATGTGCCTGCATCCTAGGTAGGTCATGCCATTGCAAGGCAGGTGCCAGATGGGAGCTGAATGCTCACATGGCCTTGAAGATCCAGATCTGGAGAATTTGTACAAGTTTGGGCCAAGAAATTCAGAGCAGAAAGCTCTGATCTCTGAGGTTTGAAGCTGGGCAGAGCTCTTTTCCTCTGTGTCCTACGAGTGTAAGTCTTTCTCTACAGGAGTGAAGCGGTTTGCCTTGCACTGTGTCTTCTAAGACACCGGTGGGTTTGACGCTATCCAAGCCTGGTGGATTCTCTTTAAATTTTCTCCTAGGCAAGGCACTGCACTTTCCCCATGTGCAGCCACATGATGGAGAAGCAATTCAGGTGCTGGGTTTGAGGTCTGCACTCTTGGGACAGATTGTCTCAGCTTTCTTTGGAGCAGAGGTTTGGATGGTTTCAGATTGCTTTCACCCACCTCTACACAAGGTGAAAAATGAATAGATAAGTGCTGCAACCCTCCTTCATGGAGTTTAAATGCTGAAACAAGGGAATGTCTCGCTACTAGCTACAAGATGCCTGGAAAAGGCATCAGTATGCATTTCATGAGGTCAATGGTGAAGGGCTGATGATGAAGGCACAGGAGTGTCCAGAAAGGGAGATTTCCTTCACTTGAAAATACAATGATACTTGCACATCTCTATCACCTTTTGCATCTGCATGTTAGGAAACATTGTGGTGCCTTGGTTTGCCGCCATGCTACAGGGCACCTCCCAGGATGCTGGTCCCAGCAGTCTCTTCAGATCCCAGGTCTTTGAGACATAGCCAGTTCTTGGCCTGTGTAGTTTTGGACCCCTGGAGACCCAGCGGGATGAAGAACGGGCTGGGGGAATCTTAAAGCAACAGGATGGGCTGAACGAGACAGCCAAGCAGCAAAGTCAAGGAAAGGGGTCTGGGCATGTCTTGAATTTTCACAGCACCCAGAGGAACCTATAATGCTTTGCAGAATGACCACCTCAAACCTGATCATCCTAAGGACCTCCAGAATTCAGAGGTGGGACAATAGGAGGTGAGGGAAAACCTCATGGTCTCAAGTGACAGCTGGACGTAAAAAAAAAGGTGATCTGAGACACATTGTACAGTGATTTTCATTTTGATTTCATGGTCATACTATTTATCACAAGTCCACAATGAAGCTCATACAGGTTAATGTATGGTGCGATGTGTATTGCAGTTCTTTCTTACGGAGTCATGAGCTTATGGATAGGCATGGCCGGGTGGTTTCAAATCCTGGCTCAAAGCATTCCTGTTGAGGTCTAATATACAAAGTGTTATCAATTTAGCGAGGGTTTGGGTTGGTCTGTGGCAGCTCTCATCTTTGGGTTGCTGAGCCTGCTCTCTAATTCAAGTTGCCTTGGTGTAAATCTGGAATGACTGGCTTGGTTTCCTAATGGTGCAAGTTTTGGAAGTGTCATTGAAGCCAATGACGCAGCTCTGCAGAGAAGGTAAATTCACATTCCTGATTGACTTGAGAGGACTTAGGCTGCTTTAGCCATCCGAAAATCTGGTTTAGTGAGATTGCTTTGTGTTAATGCCAGCATGCTAGGACCAGAATCCAGCCAGGTCAGAAATCAGAGCATCCAAGGGGTGCTGAAGTGGGGATAGTCTTTATTTTGTGGGTCCCTATTTTGAATACAGAGGTTGTTCTTTTAATGTCACTTTTGCACATCAACGGGTTGTTGGCACAAAGTAGCGGCACTTCGAGCTGGACTGGGTTGCGCTGCGCTGGTGGATGTGGGATTTAGGGTATGGGAGGTCACTTTATATGACTGTATATATCTTATATGACCGCATATATCTTATATGACCATAAATGTGTCATTATTTGATTCACATGTACCAATTCAGTGGATGGAAGTGAATTTAAAGCTCTTTATTTGAAAGAGTACAGTAATTATTAGACATTAAAACTCATTTTTGGGTCCTGTGCGTTGATATGGGTCTTAAACATTGTCAGTGTAAATAATAAATCAAATGCTAGATCTGAAGGGGAAGAGGCATGTAATCAAATTTGAACATTTGAACATTGCACCCCCTCCCCCCAAAGAATCAGCTGTACGGCGTTTCATACAGCAGATCATTGACTGGATAACTTCTGGGTAAGTTTGTTTGGGTTTTCCTGACATGCATGATTTGTTTTCCTTTGAAAAGTAACAAAAATACAAATTACTTTTAAAATGGAGTGTCTGGTGATCTAAATACAATTTTACACTCTGACTGATTTGAAAGATGATTTTAATTCTCATTGCTGAGAACAGACAGATTTTTTGACAAGCCTTTTCTGAAATAATATTCAGATGATCCTTTGCCATTGAAGGAACAAAGTGGAGGACCAGAATCAATATTTTTGTTGTGGCAGAGAATGGGTTAAACCAGTGCTAAAACTGGTGCACTTTGATAGCAGCCTTCTGGGGATTAAGTGACTAGTAGAGTAAAATGGATCCTTGGCTACAATAAATAAAGCTTGGTATCTGTGTTAGCATTTCTCCCCTTGCTTCACAGTGTGGCATCAGGGACAGCAAATGACAGCTAGAGGAGGTGATGTAGGAGCTCCAATGCTCTCAGCCTCACTTGGTATGGTGAAATGAAGACCCCGATAACACCTGGTCTGGGTCAGGACAAAGCTTTGTTTACTCCTTTTCTCTCCAGTGATAGCCATTATCACATGTTTGATGAAGAGCACAGCAAGGAATAGAGGAAATGATGAACTCAAAGGAGGAGGCGACTGGCACAAGTAGAGCACGGTGGATAAAGAGGAAGAGAGGAGCATCATTTAGTGGTGCTTCATGTCAAAACAGTCAGAGGGAGGAAAATGATCAGTAATGTTCCTTATGATTTGGAGTTGTGTCCAATCTTACTGAGTATTTGCATTAACAGCCTTAGCAGAAAAAGCCTGAAGGTGGTGATGGGGATGGCATTTGGTGGCGGTGCAATGCTGGGGCGACATCACCAACTGAAAGAAGCATCAGGATGTCATGCTGGAAATATATGACTTTTAGGCATAGAAACAGGATTAAATTAGTGGTTGAAAGAGCAGCGTTGCATCCCAAAGACTAACCCAAATTCTTTTGACTATACTGGGGACCATAACCAGGTCCTGAGACAGTAGAAGAAAGGGGTGAGATGGTTATGAGACTTTGGTGTGATGCAGCCATGAAAAAGGTCTGGGCTGTAGGAAGCAAGTGATGGTCACACTTGCCGATGATCACACCTTAAACTCTTTGTGTTACTCACCTGAGAATCAGAGTGGAACAGGAACAGAGCAAGGGAAGCAAAAACCAGGGAGAGAGAAGAAGCATCAAAGCTAAAGGACAACACTGGTCCAAGAGCAAACAAGCCATGGATGAATTTGGGCTGAAAAACAGGAGGTTTCTCATTGTCACAGGAAAGAGCAGTTGCAAGAGCTCCCCAATGGGGTCAGCAGGGACTCAAAGACACGCTTCCAGTCCTGTCTTCTCAGGAAAGCCTCCATGTGAGCGAAGGACATCTGTATCCCATGGGTGGTTGTAAATGGCAGCAGCAAAACTTCCAGTTTGCGAGATACTTGTAGCACGGCGCGCGCGCTCCTCTGTGTGTGTGGGCAATGAGAATAAATGGAGACAGGTGAGCAGAGTTCAACAGCAATGAGGCATTGGGTGGCAACCTCCACACCCAGCAAATGGTTGTAATAACAACTTTCTGCAGCACCTCGGAGCTCTTTGTGAAGGGCAACAAACTCCACCGAGCACTAACTTCAGCAAGGGGGACGTGGAAGGAGCTGGCTCAGGGTAGGATCCCAGTGTCCTTGTTCCTGTTGCTACACTGGTGGTTTTGATTTAATGGCATTTTCCCCCAGCACCAGAAAACCATCAGCCATGGGGAATGCTGGGCGACAGAAGATGGGTTGGGCCATCACCATGCATCTCCCCAGGAGATGAGTCAACTTTAGTCCCCCAGCAAAAATGAAGGGAGAGAGGGGAGAGGTGAAACGCTCAGCTGAACAAGCACCATCTCTAAAACGGATGCCAGAGTTTTCCCCAGCTCCTCTCTCAGCCCGGTGGGAGGTTTGGCTACACCTTCTCAGACATCCCCCTCGGCAGGGTCTGTGGGGAGTGAAGCTCCACTGACTGCCGCCTCCGGACCTCACGCTCTGCCCAGTCCTCCTCTGGCTCGAAACCTTTGAAGATGGCAAGTCTCTCCGAGAAGGTTTTGGCTTGTGGGAAGAGGATGTAATTGTAGATGATGGAGGCTGCGGCTGCACCAACCAGAGGGCCCACCCAGAAGACCTGGGAGAAAGGGAAAGAGAAGATTCAGGTGAGCAAAAACCAGCCTGACTTTGGAGGACAGAGAGGAAGCAGGGTCCCTGAACAGCATTGCAGGAGGCTTTTGTTCCTTCCTACCCTGTGTGCATTGGGAGCAAAATGCAGAAGCCAGCTCTGCTTTGGCCATCACTGTCAACCTGAACTCCCACCTATTGCTGTTGTGCTTGAATATACCTAACCGTCCTCTCCTGTCTTTCCTCCTCTGTTGAGAGCTGTGTGATCTTTGTTAATGATAGGCCCATCATGAGCATGGTTAATGATTTGGGTTCGTCTGGAGAAGTGTCTTCCTACCCGTTTACACATTGCTATAGAGAGGAGGAGGCTACCAGCTTGGGCTGGACACCTCTGAGCACATCAACCTGAGCTACTGCAGCTCTGGCTCTGAACATACTCTGCGCATGGAAATGCCTGGGAGTGTTCCCAAAGGAGCTGGTGGAAAATGTGTGCCCAGATTCAACTGGAAACAGAAAAGGTCGCCAGGACTGGCAAGGAGAGGTGCCCTCTTCATTGGTTTTGCTTCTTAGGCTAAGCCACGGTCAACAAACCACACACCCTCTTCCTGTTGCAACGCACCCTGCTTAGATAAGCCAATTAAGCACCAAGCAGCCCCACCTCTTTTTGCTAATCTCTACATCTCTTATCCAGCTGGGAGCTGGCACAGAAATGCCAGGAATCTGGCTGGCTCTGTGGATCTCTAGGAATACTGGTAATCTGAGGGGCTCATCCCACCAAAACAACACATAGACCTGACTTCTTACCCAGTGGTCACTGAAGTCTCCGACTATCACAGCAGGGGCGAAAGATCTGGCTGGATTCATGGAGCAGCCAGTGTAACGGATCTGCCAAGAAACACCGCACATTGTTAGCATTAAGCACTTTTAGCTTCTTTTAAAAAAAAAATCCTGGTGTGTTATTAACGCGATTCATTCACTGAGCTGATGTTTCGCCCTCCAGTATGCCTATTCCAGGAAAAGGGATGCTAGCAGCTTCCAGCACCTGAGTCAACACAGGTGAGTTGTCTGTATTTGCACATCTCTGTGAGCACATGTGTCCTGTGCGTGGTGCAACTCAGCTGCAGGCTGGGTGCTGTGCCCTGCAGCATGACCAGGACGGCAGGGCCAAGCTTCTGCTGTGCCTGTTCCTGGAGCAAATTGCTACTCCTTTCCACTGAGGATAGGAAAAGAATAGTTCCACAGCCACATGGGCTTACAGATCATTAAGGATGGAAGATGTGGTGTAAACAGCGCTGTTTTAATGCATGCACTGAGAAGCTGGGAGTGTTGGGGGCTGCTTTGGTCTGTCATCCAGGAGGCATCTCCCTGGGTGTCCATCCCAAATACTTCTGAGTCTTATCATGGTCTCGAGTGCCTCAGTTGCTGACACGTTCACTCCAGGATAGAAGACCCCACCGATCTCTGGGAGCTCCCTATGGGAGTCAAGGAGCAGCAGAGCCCAGCAGGTTAACTTTTTTCATGCCCAATAAAAGCCAAGCTCAGGCTATGGCTCTTTTATGGCTTTGGTGGGATTTTTTCCTTCTATCCTCTAGAAAACCATGGGCGCCACATGATTTACAAATCCCCCATCCACCCTGGAGCAGGCAGCCAAGCAGGCTTTGGGCAAAAAGGCAAAAGCAACCTAAAAAAGGCTGTGTTTTAGCCCATTCTACCCACCCCAAGGAGATGCCCCACGGCAACTGAAAGGCCAATGGACAGGGCAGGAGAGCCCAGGTTGTCCTCCCGGCGTTCGTCGGTAGAAGCAAAGATGCACAGGACCAGCTGGAAGGTGAGGAAGAGCTCGACGGTCACTGCCTGGCCCGTTGTTGTCTCGTTGTGCAGCTGGAAGGGGAGAAAAAAAGGTGTCTTGGGGATGGGGAAGTCTGGGGACTGGGTTGGAAATACGGAGGGGGAAAGCCAAATCAAGGAGAACCAAAAAGGACATGGGAAATAGGTGAGATTTTTGACACCAATATGAAGAGGAGGAAGAAATTCCCAGGTAAAAGGAAAAGTAGGTCAATGGGTAATATTTGATTCACATGGCAGGAAATGGTTTAGTTGCATTTCTTTGGGTATTTTTTCCCACTCTTCTTTCCTCCTTAGGGTTTTTTTTTTTTTCTTTTCCTCATACTTAAAATGCAAAATGCCTTTTGGAAAAGTTTACAAATTACATTTTGAAAATGTCAAAAAGAAATATTTTGGCATTAAAAAAAAATTTCTTTCCCACAGTTTACTTGACTGAAAGAGTTTGTCAGATTTGATCTGGAGCTGTGCCTGTTGCACCTCCTCTCCTCCAACTCTGCTTTCTGACGCTTTCTGACTTCTTGGTGACTTTTCATCCAGATCTGGATGGATCTGGCAGCACTGCCAGTCAGATCTGCAGCTGGCAGTCCTGCTTGCCCACAGTCTCCCATTGCTGTTGCTTCCTTCAGCCCGCCCTGGCACATCTCTGCCCTTTCTGCACTGGATACCGTGCATCCTCCCAAATGCTGATCCCAAGATCACTTTGCTCAGTGACACCACAAAGGTGGCAGTTGCCCTCCTGGCCAAGATCCAGACTCAGATCTTGCTCACTCTCCTCTCTCCGATATTCCCCCCTTTTTTGTTAAGGGCTCCAAGATGAACAGCCCACGTGGGAAGAAAATATCAAAATCACTAGTCCCTCTTTTAGGTGGTTTGAACTGTAAAACTCATTCCCTATAAAAAGCTCTTCCCTCTTTTAGGTGGTTTGAGCTGCATGTTTTGAAACTCTCTCTTAAAACTCTTTCTTGCTTTGTTGGGTTTGTTAAACCTTAGCTATTATCAGTCTAAATAGTCTTGTTCAGATTAATCCACAATCTCTTTTTCAACACTCTTAATCTCTTTGGCAGAGAAGCTGGGTCCTGGCAGTGCCTCCCTGATGAGAGAAAGAGGATTTCCATGTGCTGCTTCCTAAAACACGCTTCTTCCTTTGCCGCTCGGCTCGGTTTTGAGTGACGCTGGTCCGAGCATGGGAGTCCCTATGGGAGATACAGCTGCCTGTATCCATCTGAATAGGAGTGGTGGGGCATGGAGAAAAGAGAGGGGATAGTGAACCCTGTGACGTTTTAATTTTTTTCATCTTTTTATCCTGTGCATGGGTGGGGAAGGGGATGTTGGAGGCTGGGATACCACTGGGGAGTCCCCTTATGGCTTCCTAAGTTTCCCCAGTTTTCTTTTTTCCCTGCATGTCTGAAACCAGACTGGGATCCTTGCGATGCTTCTGGCACTGCATGGTGGCACTGCCCAGGCACCCATGTGTGTTGGGCATTGGGATGAACCAGCTGGATCTGGTGCGGTCATCCCTCCATAATGGGAAGCAACTTAATGAGCAGTTCTATCTAAGGAAAAGCTGGGATTTAGACCCCCCCCGCCCTGGCGCAACATCCCCATGGCTGGGGATCTGGCACAGCAGCCTGTAAATAGTGGCATGGTGTGACACAGAGGGAAGAAAAGGCTGCCCATACCCACACCAAGACTGGAAAGTGGGACAAGCTTGGGGCAAGAGGAATGGAGAGGTGATGCTTTTGCTTGTGTCCTTCCCTAGACACCTGGGTGTCCTTGGAATCCAGCTGCTCCACAATACAACCCTACATAAAACAGAGAAGATGGTGGCTTTGTCTTCTAAGGGAGGTGTCTATGTGGCCAGCTGGATCATACCTCTGTTTTCAGTCCTAAAAAGCAGAGGAGGCAGCCTGGACTCCTGCCTTCATCCCTGCCCCCAGAGGACCCTTGGTGCAGCAAGCTCATGGCGCTGGGCTGTAGCTGACAGTGGCTTCTTACCCAACACTAAATAAAGGGGGGTGTTGCTGGCCACAAAACCCTTATTCACATCTCTCAGCCATCCCAAAAGCCCTTCCCAATCTTTCCTGATCCCTTCCAAGCCCATCCATGGGCTGAAGTCTTACCTTGTTGATGGCCAAGCCTTCCTGGGAGTCTGCAGGGGTGATCTCATGTAAGATGGCAGCCCCCACGACAGCCCCCAGGAGCTGGGCCACCACGTAGAAGACTGCGCGGAGGAAGGAGACTTGGGAGCCGATGAGGCAAGCCACTGTCACTGCCGGGTTGATGTGGGCTCCACTGATGTGCCCCAGGGCTTGGACCAGCGTGCTGATGGCCAAGCCAAAAGCCAGTGCTATTTGAAGGATGCTTGGGGAGGAAGCTGAGGGCCAGTTCAGAGCAGAGCCCAGGCCAAAGAGGATGAAGACCAAAGTCGCCAGAAATTCTGCAAAGACAGCCCGGGTGAAGGCTACGGATCGCAGTTCCCACATCATGGAGTGGCGGCTGCTGGAGGCTGCAAGGACTGACCCTGCCCGTGGTGTCTTCAGGCAATTGCTACCGCGGCTGCTGTGTCCACAGAGGATGACAGGGGGACAACATATATATGTATGGATGCGGGGGGCCGAAGGATCACCTGCTGAAGGAGGTGGGATTGTGATCCTAGGAAACCTGATGCTTTTTTTTTCATTTTGTGTTCCAGCTGAGGGAACATCAGACCCTGCCCCCTCTGTTAAGACTGGGGAATGCAGCGCTCACCACCCTTGGGAGGTCATAAATCAGCCTCGGGCAATGCCATGAAACGCTGTTCCCTTTCTCTTGTGCTTTCTTACTAGGGGTCCTATCCCCAGAGATGCTTGTTGCCCCTGTCTTCTCCAAGCTCTACTACCTCACAGCATGGAGTGGACAACAAGCAAGGCGGGGTTCTGTAGAGCGAGGGACAGAGCTGAGGTGGGATTGTGTTGAAAAACAGGATGTGATTAAATAACCAGGCAAAACTGGATGCAAAAGAGTCTCTCAGAGGCACAAAACTCCGAGTGACTTACTACAACTTCATTCCTCAGAGTACCAGAATTTTACAGCCTGGGCACAGATTTCCTACCCAGAAAAATGGGAACCAGCCCCAAGAAATGACTGTCAAGAAAGAAATTCTAGTGTGAAAAAATGACACACACAGCTGGAGTACCGGCTGTGCTCTTATTACTGGGATTTTTGCCAATTCAGCTCTTCAGAAATGTCTTTTTACTTCTTGGTGTTAATCCCCAAAAGAGGAATGATATTTTCTTCTCTGGAGTATGGGTCTTCACATCAAACCATCCACTAATTGCCCAACAAGTCCATTTTCCTTTTTCTTCCATTGCTTAGGGCACATTTGCCCAGTCCTGGGTGATGTCTGGAAAGACTTTTGCTCCCTATGCCATTGGGGTTGGTGGGCTTGCTGGAAAGATAGTACTTGTTTCTTTTTTACCCCTTGTTCGCAGACTCTGTAGTTATTCTAAAGCACAGTGAGCTGCGAGGAGCGCTCCCCCAGGGTAGAGCTGGAGTTGAAATGACCATTTTATTTTAAAAGGGATGCAGAGCACCAGAACTGAGGGTTTATTTTTTGGCTCTGACAAAGGCTGCGGCTGTATGATAAACCAAATATTTTTCCCTTCCAGAGGAACCGTGCAAGTGCCACCAAACTGACGTGCAAGGCTGATGCAAAATATTCCATATTGCTCACATTATGTCATAGAATGTCTCAGGTTGGAGGGGACCCATTAGGACATGGGAAGACCAGTTCTTTCCTCCACAAAAGGTGGGTAACGATACTTGTCAGTTGGACTAGACGATCGTTGTAGGTCCCTTTCAGCTGAACTGTTCTGTTTCTATTCTATTCTATTCTATTCTTGTCCTCTCTTTAAAAAAGATGCTTATGGGGACACTGCTTTTAACAAGGGAGAGATTGTGGGGAGAACAAGCCCAGTCCGTGAGTGAGTCTGGAGCCTGGAAGACTGGTATTCAACTTTTTCCTTTGAAAATCCTTCTGTTGGACTTCCCTGGGGACTTTGGCCCATCACAGCATCGCTCTAGCCTTCGGTTTTCCAACAACGAAGCCAATCTCACAAAACAGGTTGTAAGGCTAAATATATTTGGGGCGCTGATGAGCCACAAAACGTGGTCACATCCAGTCTGTAGGCTCTTGCTTCTGCCTACCTGGTACAGATTTGCAAGCTTAGCATTACTCAAGAACTAGTTATGTCAGGGACTGATTACAAATGCAGGCTGTTATTAGTGCAGGGAATGACAGAGAACTAATACAGGCAATTAACTGGAGCTGATACCCTATACCTATAGTTATTCACGGCAAGCAAGTTGTGATGTATCAGTGCTTAATGAAGACTAATTAAAAGGAAAGAGAAGTAAGCAGGATTAGCTCTGAGCAACTTAAAAATCTAACACAGCCTCATGGTCCTCACTTCTATCTGGCAACACACAAGTTCACTGCAGCTCTTGTTTATGCCACATTTTGAGATGTTTGTGCTATGGACAGTGGGTTTCTGCTACATACCATGAGGAAAAGATTGGTGTTGCATCATGAGCTGCCTTGCTGAAAAGGAGCTCTGCTGCTGTGGTCTTCGCTTTGGGGCTGAGCAAGCCGTTGCTGCGAGATGCTGCTTTCCAGCAAGAATAGTAGCACATCCCAGCTTTCACCCCAAGACCTCTAGCACTGCGGTGACTGTAATCATTCTCGTTTTACAGAGAGGGGGTCCGCGGCACGAGGCTGTGTGGACAAGTGTGCTGCAGCTGTGGGACACCAATGTGCTGCGGTGTGGACAAGCACCAAGTGCGCTGCAGCTTTGGGAGCAGCAAAGAGCGTTGCAGCCCTGTAGCAAAGCCATCTGAGGTGGGAAAGTGCATTACTTTAGCTTTGAATCCACAGCCCTTGGAGTGTAACAGCATTATCAGCTCCCCCCC
>VZTL01037038.1:9957-23981 GCA_013400535.1 Scopus umbretta
AAACATAGAAGACAAAAACTTTAAATCTGTAGTTCTACAGTATTTTATCACGGTGGTCCACTTTAGTAATAATTTCAACTAAAATGGGAAATATGGATTGCCCTTTTTCACTTATGATTTGTTTAAGACACACGGTGTGGATGATGGTTTTATGGTGTATGTGAAATTGTAGCCTGATTTTCACTACCATGGGCTACATTGCATCTCTTAAGTATGAGAGGCAGCAACAGGCAATGTGAGATTCACTATCCCATTTGGATTTGGAGGGGAGACAAATCTTCCCTGGGAGACAAGTACAGTCTTAAAGGGAACCATCTTGAATCAGTCGACCTGGTTTACCTCACCTGGTCTGCAAGACTGGCGTTGGTGAAAGAAGTTTAGACTCAGTACATAATATGTATAAAAACAAATCATCAGGACAAGATGCCTTTCACCTAAGGTGTCCAAAGAAGCCCAGATATAAAGTTGCTGAATTATATGTTTTGCAGTTTCTTTTACCATCATCTACTCTTATGCCATGTCCTGTCAGAGGGAAGGGAACAAAGATAACACAAATTTAAGAAAAAAAAAGCCCCAAAACCCCCCCAAGGAGGATTACAAACCAGTGAATATGGCTTTCAGTCCAGGCCTATTAGTAGAAATTATATTAGTAATCAAAAAAATAAACATAATGTAATTGAGGAGATTTAACATCTGAAGAACAAATTTATGCCTCACAAATTTGAGAGGTATGACTTCTTTCAAGGAGTCAGTAATCACATGGAGAAGGTTTCCCATCTAACACATCTTAAATTTCCAAAAAATATTACAATAATTTTTAAAGAAACTAAGCTGTCATGTGGAAAAGTAGGAAGTTATTCTTGTGGTTCTATACTCGGTTGAAAAATAAGTAACAAATTACAACAAGAAATGTTAATTCTCAAAAAAGGGAGAGGAACTCTAAGTGAGCTTCTACCACTGAAGGAGTAGGTCTGTATATCACAGGTTTTTGAAATCTTCATCTCAGTGCTTAGTCAAAAGGAAAATTGCATGCTAGGAATTAGTAGGAAAAGAATAGAAAATGAAACAGGAAACTGCTGTATTGCTGTACAAATTCCTGATTCAAGTTGTTTTTAATTATCATGCCTTGTTCTGGTCATTTGACCTCAAAAACTATATGGTAGAATAAGAAATTATACAAAAGGCAACAGGAGGTAGCAAAGAAAATGGAGAGGCTTTTTTCTGCATATGCAGAGCCTAAACTCGCTAAAACTTAGCCCAGAAATCAGAAAGTGAAAGAAACATATGACAGAAGCACGGCAAAGAAGGTAAATGTTGAATGATTTTTTCATTGTTTCTCATAATACCAGAATGAGAGGGAACTAAATTAAATCATGAGGTGTCAAGTTAAAAGCAAAGAGTGGAAGTGCTTTTTTTCACATTCTGTGTAAAGGAGCTGGGGAACCTGCTGCTTTTGAATGTTTTGCCATCAGTACAAATGGGATTAAACAAGATGAAAAAAATGTGTATAAGAAAGGTCCACTAATGGCTAACAAACACTGTGGTGAATAGGCAGCCTCTGCAATATTCATGGCACAGCTTGCACCAGGAGGAAAATATCATTCTGAATTTTCCCTTCATTATCCTCTTTCCTAAACTAGCCACGATAATGGATGTTAGAGAAAGAATATAAGGCTGTAGAAACCCTTTGTTCAATACTAGTTTGCCCATTTTTACAGGGAAGAAATAGTGTGTTAATTTCTCTATCCTGGTTCCTCTGGAGCCATCAGTGCTCTCAGCACATACGTAAGAACAGAAAGACTCTCCCTGCTTTGTAATAAGCATGGTTAAAGAAAGCTGCTTGAACTTCCCCTTGTAACCCATGCTACATTCAAAGTCAGTCCAAACCTGTAAGTTCTTCCCAGTAGGATTTATTTGGAATAAAATCACCATACTAGAAGTTGAAAGCATCTGGCAATATGCTCAGTGCCACAGGTCTTACCTTTACAACTACTGCACTATAGAGTAGATACATAAATATTCACAGGAACACCTTTCAGAAAGTTGTCAGCCTTTCAGAGGGTTATGTCAATAGCTAATTTAAGATCAAGTCTGGGTTTACTGGCAATTTATTTGACTTCAGAAATGCCTCTAGAGATCTGTGTGGGTAACACTATATATAGTTCTTTCTAATCTTACTTTTTAAGTAACTATCTGGAATTCAAGCATTTCTTGAAAGGAAAGGCTGTTCTCTGCTATTGTAAGGAGGACGTCATTGTCAAGGGATAGGGGTCAACTCTAGCCATTAATCCACATTTCAAAACTCTCATTATCAAGAAGTACGAGTTCTGAAGAAAGAATTATGACAGAATTGGGTCTTTAACAAAACTTTGCTAGGAATTTTGCAGAATTGTCTTAGAACACATCATAAATATAAAAAGTGTCAGGCAACATCTTTGAAGATTTGGAAAATTTTATCCAACCTCATCTGATAGGTTTTGTATCATAGTAAAAAAACCACATCAGAACAATAGGGAGTTAAAAAAAATGACTGAATGGAAGACCAAGATACAAGGAAAGAGAATTCAGTCATTCATGAAGGATAACTATAGATATTTAATGATACCAGTAAAAAATGCCATCTCTCCATAATGTATCTGAGGATTCACCTAAATGTAAGCAGCAATGTTAGGCACTAATGCACCTGCTAAGATAATATCTGCACTAACGAATGATATGAAGTAGCTGGGAAGACAGACGGTGTGTTGATAGCTGCAGCCTTTACCAGTCAGTTAGAATGGATTCCCTCAGCTCCTCTGAGCTCTGCAAACACTGCAGCACAAAATTTCACTTGTGGCTACAAAAGCAGTACTGCATTGGAAAACCAGGCAGAAGTGGTCTGCAAGTTCTCATTTGAAAAAAGAACAGCTTTTACTTTAGTTATTGTAGACATACTAAACTTTCCAGTTCAACTTTCTAGATTTAAATGGGATTATAACTCAGGGTTGACTTTTAGAAATGTTGAACTTCCACTTCTGCCAATGGAAGCTGGACACCTGTGAGAACCAGATTTACACTTTACCTGCCTTAGAGTTGTCATTTTTGTGCCTCTGATGAATGTGGTTCCAGTTAAATGAGGGACAAGTGTCACTTTTGGCTCAGTGGGACCAGCATTCTTCAGAGAAAGAAAAACTCCTTCAGTCCCCAGGTAGTTTATTTTTCAACTAGCACTATTTAAACCTTTCATTCACACGTTCATTCTCACCCATTTAAAGGAAAGAGGCACAGTTTTAAAATTTGATCATACTGAGGCAAATAAAATGAAGTTAAATAACTATAGAGCGGCTTACTGGTCATCTCCCTGGTGCATTAAAGACTTATACATGTTTGGGGAAAGAATATATTTCCACATATGACTTTTCATGTATATGCCTGTAACACTCTTCTAGTCTATGCCAGTAGATACTCCCCTGGACATCATGAGTAGGATTTTTCATAACTAGATTTTTCATAGCTAGAGATATCTCAAAGCAGTTGTTTATTCTAGCTATTTAAGCAAGAATAACCTTCCGGAATATAACTTATAATAGTGACATTCAAGGTTGACGTACCAGTCCTCTAAAAGCTGCTTTAAATGTCATTTCATACAACTGACCATTATCTCTGAGTCAGCACTGTAGACCTTTAAAAGTACTTAAAAATAAATTACATAGCATACATTTTTTATAACCAAAATTACCTGTGGTGATGATTTCAATGAATCACAGAATAGTGGTTTTCTTCTGGAAAAATAAAAAATCCAAAGCTTTTTGAAGTTTGAAACAGGTATTAGAACTTAAATGGCCAAAAATCTACTGCAAAGGCTCCTTTGAAAATGTTAGGAAACATCCTAAAAGTGCATCATAGAGGGTTTACAGCAAATCCCCTAGAAGGTGGGTGTCATTGATTGTTGCTATAGTAGCAATTTGTCATGATTGCTTAGAGAAATATATGAATTCTGCAATTTTATCTGTACCTTTGTAGTTGCAATGCTAAACAAAAAGAGGTTTTGCTATATCAATACTATTTGCAATTAAATATTGGTTTTACTTTGCATAGTAGAATTAGGAATACAGTTTATTGGTAGAAGGGACATGGTATGAAAAAATAAGAGCACACAGACATTATAATTCTGTAGCAAACCAAAATATCTAATTTACTTTTCATTCTATGTGTTTGTTAATATTACTCACCTAAGTCATTCAGGGCTGGGACCAATAATAACTGAAAAATCCAGGAAAATAAGATTTCTAGTAAAGCAGGACTAAAAGTCTCAAAGACATCAGGTACTGAAAATTCTGTGATATAAAGAGTTTGTGATGCAATGTAGTGGAAAACTTTAAAAAGGTGGGGAAACAATAAGTTTGGCTGCATTTTTAGTGTACTGAAGAAGTTCAAATTCTGTGTCTTGAGGACAACAGGCTGTCAGTAGCAGCAGATCAGGTATGTTTTCATTCAAATTCAGTTTTTAAGTAAAAATAATGTTTTACTAACTGCTATGCAGAATGATAAACCTAGCTCCAGTGAAGTTCTTTCCATTGTACATATTATTATCTTCCATGACAAAAGTGAACAATCAGTTTGGGGAGATAACAATTTTGTGCATGAATTAGCTAAAACAGAATATGGATAAAACTAAGATCCATTAAAGTCAAATATGATCAGACATCTGATTTCAAAATATGCATCTTCAGCTCCCCTTCCTCTCATCCAGTCCACAGGGTGGCTGTAGGGTATAGGCACTTCAATGGTCCCCAGGTGATTAAACTCCTGATTGTGGGCACCAACAGAAAGACCATGGCTGTTACACTGCTGACCACCTGTGCACCTAAACATAGACCATCCTTCTCCATCAGTCCCTAACCCAGTGGTTGCTGCGAAGTGCATCTACAGTCCTATGCTCTGTACAAGGACAGGGGTATAGTAAGCTTTCTTTACACCATCTGCCTGAAAAGAGAAAAAAAAACCTGCTCAATAGCCTATGGGTTTAGCTGTAGTGGAAATATTTAGAAACCAGTCCTAGACGATGGATAGAGCCTGTTCCTTTCTTCCTAGTGTAGGGACTACTTAATGTAAAATGCATGGGCAACCCTGCAATCAAGAACTAGAGACTTCTGACTATGAAAGAAAGACCTTGTCACAAATTTGTAATATCACTGCCCTCATGTTTTTTGCATCTGCTGGAATACAACAACTCAGCTTCAAGAAAATGAGTGGAGAACACCACCCACTACCCAGTCCGTGTCTTGGGTACATTTCCATGGCTTGAGGTTCGAATCTTCTTGCAGAGAAATACAGGCACTCTGAGCTGGAATTAGAGTTAAGAGAGAGGAGATAGAGTTAAGAGCAGGGACAAGGCACATTTCTCTCTATAGCCTCTGTGCTGGAGAATGGTCCTGAGCACATCATAATTCCAGCCTTGTTTAATGTCTTTATCAACGATCTGGATGAGGGGATTGAGTGCACCCTCAGTAAGTTTTCAGATGATGCCAAGCTGGGCAGGAGTATTGATCTGCTTGAGGGCAGGAAGGCTCTGCAGAGGGATCTGGACAGGCTGGATCAATGGGCCAAGGCCAGCTGTATGAGATTTAACAAGGCCAAGTGCTAGGTCCTGCACTTGGGTCACAANTTTAGACTGGATATTAGGAAAAATGTCTTTACTGCAAGAGTGGTGAGGCATTGGAAGAGGCTGCCCAGGGAGGTGGTGGAGTCATCATGCCTGGAGGTGTTCAAAAAACATGTGGATGTGATACATGGTTTAGTAGACATGGTGTTGTTGGGTTGATGGTTGGACTAGCTGATCTCTGAGGTCTTTTCCAACCTTAATAATTCTATGAGTCTATGATTCTATGAATCTAATTCACTGCTCTAGAAGCAGCCACTGTATAACAGGTGTCACTAATAAACCTGAATCTTCCCTGAAGCAGAGGGCTCAGCGTGGAGAAGAAATGCATAGGGGCTCTGACCAGACCGCTGCAGATGCAGAAATCTCAGCTGTGCCTACAACAGGGGAGCATGCCTGAGACCTCTGGTCATACAGCTGCCAGGTGGGAAGCATCAAGGCTGCCAGTACCACAAGAGGTCTTGAAATTCCAGGCGTGTTCCTCAAAAACCCTGCAATCAAGGTTTCTGTTAGAAAGAGGATTCTGTTAGAAATGTAGGTCTACAGTAGCCCCGTTTTTTTTAATCTGTATTAATGACTTACATATTTAAAGTCCACCTTGTTCCTGCTGAAATACTTCAGTCAGTATTTGGCTCTGGCCTCTTGCTGTTCTGTGTGGATGTGTTGGCTCAGCAGTGTTAACAGGAGTAGAAAGCAATAAAAGTTTGTTTTTGTTTTAAACAGTGTAAGCCAATCTTCCCCAGAATACACACAGAGAGTTGTTACACTGTTTAACAAGGTGCCATTTTTACACGGTCACTTTTTTAATAATAACTACATTATGCTGCTAGATGTGCCAACTAACATAAGTTTTCTTTCCTCTAACTAAAGATCACACTGTGAGGACTTTCTCTGCCAGAAAATGGGATTATTTATATCTAGTAAGAACTTCTATGAACTAGTTAGTGTTGCCAAGCGCTTACTCTTTTGCTGCAGATGGTTATGATAGGGCAGAGTTACTCTTTTTAAAGTTACTTCTTATACTTGAAAATGTACATTGATGAGAGAATACAAATTAGAAATAAACCGCAAATGTAGTTCCAGTGCTGTGGTCATCCAATTCGTGAGGGAAATATAAAGGCTTATTCAGTTTTGCATGGATGATTCTGCAAGAGATTTAGAGTGCTCATTTCATTAAAGACAAAACCAAAAACATGAAGACTACTAATTAAGGGATCATCATTTTTAAATTGTAAGATCTAAGACTCATGCTAAATGACTGACAGCCTATTAAGTACCCCTCTGTTGCTGGTACTGACGGATTCCTTGCTCAGATATATGGAGAAAATTGCATTCCTATTTGAACCAGCAGAGAGAAACAGAGCAGTATCATTGACAAAAGTGCTCCTGTTGCAGGTGAGAGGCAGCACAGGCATCCAATATACATGCTTATACTGTATTTGCCCAAACTGAGAAATCTGTTTAATTGGGAGGGGTTGAAGAACAACTTGGAGTGTGACAGTACGAGGATACACCTATTACTGGCATTATAGCACTCAAAAAGCACTCCTCCAAGGACAGAGGAAAGTTGCATGGCTACAGAATGCCAACATCTGCAGCCAACAGCACATAAGGCAAGCATTATATCCAGCTGCTTTCAATTCCCCAGCTCAAATGACCAAAACCTCATTCAGCCTGTAGCATGAATCCAGGGTAAGGTGTAACCTCAGACCTCTACATTTGCATGCAGCAAGAAGCTTTTCACCACTCTGCTGTTAGGTTGAAGCTCTGTTTAGCATCATGGGGGAAAGCATGGTCATAACTGTGTGCCATTTTTGCCACAACATAAGGTGATGGTGAAATGGGGACACATGTTGAATATAAAATTAACAGTGTAAATAGGCATGTTTGTGTGATTCTCCCCTTTAAGATGTTTTAGTGCTGTTGGTTCTTCTCTAACAGTAGAAACAGTCTATGAGTGGTGTAGCTGAATGCATGGAACTTGTCTTCTGGCATTGAAACTGTCTGTAATAAAGGGACTTTTTAAATTCTGTTATAAATGATGAGAATTTATGAAGGAGAATAACTGAGGCTCAGACTGGACATTAGGAAATTCCTGGGAAGACAGTGTTTACACTGACAATCACAGAGGTTGTTGGATCTCCATCCCTGGAGGTTTCTGAAAATCTTTGACGTTTCCAAGATTCAGTTAGGAAAAGTCAAGGCTGTTCTCATCTAGTTTTGACAATAGGCCCGCTGTGATTAGACAGTTGTGACTTACTTTATCTGAAGTTTCATAACTGAATAGCTAATAAATGTAATATGTGTTTTAAGCATTTTTTCAGAGACCCAAGAGCATGGACTACATCCTTGGAATAAGTGTCAACAAGTAAGTGCTTGATGAGAGCTGGTTTCCTTGCAAGTGAGCAGCAGCAACAGTTTCCTAATGTTCTTGTCTGTCCATGATAAAAGTGCTTAGCCCACAGAGTACAGCCTTTAGAGGCTATCAAATTTAGTTTTGAAAAACAAAAATATCTTGTCTCCCTAACTGTGTTGTTTTGATTCTGTTAATAACCATATCCTCTCTTTGACCGCGTTTTGTAGATTCTCCATCTTAACTGATCTTTTGCATGCAGTACAGTATCATTTCCTCTTTGAATTCCTTGATCAGCTCCACTTATCCTTTGACATCATAGTCAAGCTTCTTAGACTCGCCCTTACCTATACTATCGGTACTGATCTCTTATTTCCTCCCTTTCTCTTAAATGCTCTTCACTATTCCAAAGGCATTTCTTTCTCTCCCTCCTGCTGCTCCTGTCACTTTAAAATAAGCAAGAATGTTTGTTATTTATTGTATGCTTCTGCCTTCCTTCTCACTGCATATTTATTTCATCCCTATATTTTTTTCTCTCACTATGTAGCTAAGTTCTTCAGGGAAGAGATCACTTTGAAAAAATGTTTGGTTCTTTTCCTATTTGTGACTCAAGATTAGCAGAGTAGAGCCTATAAGGACAGCAATAATCATTAGATTGCTCCTTCTTTGTCTGTTGTTCTCACTAAAGCATATTGCAATGTCCACCAGTGCCTAGAATTTTTTCTTATAGCTGTGTTCCAAATATTTCCCCTAAAATATTTTTATGTAAATCCGGCCATGACTTTTATGTTTGCCTTAACAACAATTGTTTAGTCTGCTATGTTTAGACCCGAATGGTACATTAAAAAAACCATCTGTACTATCTGGATATTTTACTTTAATGCATTGAATATACATGAAACTGTTTCAGATTTTAAGCATTTTGGCAAATGCACTGTATTGCCACATCTTTTAGACAAACATGGTTTACACTGGTGATACTCTATAAATTAAAAAAAAAATATTTCTGCTTTGTTAGCACCTGTCCTTCAATCTGGTCTGTTCTTGGATTTGGAGGGAGAGAAGCATACAGTACACTTAGACTGCTGGGGGACAATGTTGAAAAATATAAGCCTTTAAGAACAAAATCCACCTCAGATTAAGCAGCATTCCTAAACCTGCCAAGTGTTTACTGATTGCTTGAATCACATCCAAATTGATCAACCAGTCCTCCTTTAGCTAGAACCTGTTAATTCTCCAGAGGCCACCATCAAACTGAAAATAAGAAACTCTCAGTTCAGCTGTCAGCTTATTGCATGCTAGAAGATGACTAGAGAGTCTACCTTATGATTTGGGCAGTCTCATGCCTCCAGGATGCTAGGTAACTCCAGTAGGGTTTTCTTCCTCTATACTCGCCTCTTCTGGAGGAGATATTTTTCTGGGACTTCCCAAGTGTACAGTCAATATGTCTTGAATCACAGAAAATATTTCTTTTATATATCCAATCAGTTTCATGTGGATAGAATTTCTTCACTGCTAGAATCAGGTATGTGTTGTAGATAATTTTCTTACTGTTCATTCAATTTTATTAATAGGGAGCTGTTTGAAGCTAGGCACATGCTTTAATGCTTCTTCAAGCAGAAGTTTCTTGAACAAAGCAAAAGCTCGTCTGAAGTCATGGTGCAGTGTCAGAAGAACACAACCATCTTTCTTCCATTTTTCTTTCACTATGGAAATAAAGGAACCCAAATAATTTTTGATTTTTTCCTAAACTCTAAGTGGAATAATACATTCAGAGACAGATGGTCTTCTCTATCCACATGGACTTTTTGTCTCATCTCAGCTGCAAGCTGTTCAAGCCACTTTCCAGTAAGACCATTAGACCTCTCAGCTGGCACTGCTTTCACTTATCTTCTACATCCTCTAGTCCTGTTCCAGTGTCTCTGGTCTATTATTTAATTTGGCAGACAAACACACTCAACTGGCCCAAATACATTTTCTGGCCTCCTAAGCTTTATTGGCTGCCAGAATATGAGTATATCCCTCACCAAAGGAAATAAAAAGGACTTGCTGTATTAATGTCTCTCATTCATTAATGCGCTGAGGAAAGTTTTCTTGGTCCTTTCTTAAATAGTGAATCGTGACTCATTGATATGTTCCATGTCCTAAAATAATACTAATTCCTTCTTTTAAAAAGCTGAACTAAGATATTATGGTATGCTGCTTTATGGCATGTTTAGGAAGTGCCAGCTTCCAGGAAAAAGGAGGCATTTCTAGAATACAGAAGCAAGGACTTTATCAATGACTACCAGAATGGCATATTACGGAATTTTTGTCACCTTGGTTGTGCTAAGATATTTGACTACATAGTATTTTGCAGCCATATAATGGCCAAAATATCTCCACCTGCAATTCCTACCAAGCTTCTATGCAAAGCTGGTCTAATCTGACAGTATCTCAGTAAAGTAAAGAATTTAATTGAAAACGTTTCACTGAAAAGTGTCCGCAAACAATACCTTTTCAGTCAGCCCAAATGATGAGTAATACTAAACTTTGCGTCAGGCCTTCTTTTTTGTTACGTGAATATAAGGAGATACATAATGTAAATACTAATTTTCTTCAGAAGATTTCAAGGATTGTAAATACTAATTTTCTTCAGAAGATTTCAAGGATTGTAAATGCTATACTCACAGCCATTTTCTCACTTCCTATAGAGCTACAGAATAACAACAGATATGCATACGTTAATTCATGCATGACATTTTGCACTTGTGGAGATACAAGATACTTTCTAAGGAATTTTTTCATATGTGTATTTTGGCTTCAATTTTTAACATTTGGAATTATTTTTAAAAAATTATTTGGGCAGACTAATTCATCTACAGTGCTTATTAAATTGCTTCTGTTTGCTTACAGCTGACTTTTGTGTAAAACTAATGCACTAAAACATGGCAGTTTAAAAATTACAGACTGTTTTTCAAACAGAGCTAGAGGTGTCAATCAACTTTTGTCAGCATGGTGCCTGATTATGGAAACATATATTTATGAGACAAACGTCTTTTGACTCTGAACTGTGGGTTGTCACTATCCAGCATACTGCTCCATATATATTTTAATACTAGACAGGAGAAGAAAGTATTGTGGCATCTGATAAAATCAAAATACTGGTGAATCTCATTTAGGAAGAGAGGCGCAGTTCTTCTGCCAAGGCAATATCAAAATCTGTTGCGACATTTCTAAGGGTAGTAGTAAGAGGCACTCACATTGTGTTAGAAAAGTGTCTTACATGGCTTACATGGAACAAAGAAATTGCAATCAACAAAGTAGCAAAAATAACACTTTGATTTGCAAAAGGTGGCTAATGTTAACTTCTCAACTACCTACAATCCTTGTTCCAAATCATAATTAGAGAGTCTCATCAGAAGGTCTGTAAATTAGCACTGAAACTAATTTGGTCACATGGCCTAATCATGCCTGGAGACTGGTTTAGACCAGTAAGACATCTTGGCAGCCAGCAACCTCTCCTCATTGTCCTGATGCATTGCAAGCTCCATTCTTCCCACTTTCACATATTAAGATTAAATCAGTTTTCGCTAGTTTAACTGACATTTAATCATAAAGATTTTCCCTACAAACTCATTTGCCACTAGATGCCACTAAAGGTCAAACAGGCTGCACAGAAGGCTGAGAGCCACCCATAGACACCATTGTACAAGTAGTCACTTCCCTTGATGTCTCCAAAGTGGAGGGGAGGCAAGCAGAAGTCACAGTTCTGTTGTACTTGGCTATGAAGTGGATGGAGCTGCCCACATCATCAGATGCTTAATAAGAAATGCCACAATGTCTGGAGTTGCTTTAGTGAATTACTGCATTCCTCTAAGCTATACAAAAATGAATTAAGGGAAGCATATCAGGAAATTCTTGTGGGATGACAGCTTTTGAAGAAAATTGTTCCACTGGGATAGAAGGAAGCACAAGAAAGGTGTAACTGAGACAGCAGCTAACTTCTCTGCAGCCTGTGTTAGGCCACAAAGGAGTAAGAATGTATGTAAAAGATGGGTATGTAAAAACTCCCAGCATAATAAGGTCAAGGACAGTTATAAGGAGATGCTTTAAAGTCCTGATATGGGTCAGTAACTGACTGGAGGGAAGAATGGAGCTACTTTGTATGCTGGGTTTTCTTTGTCCTCCAAAGCTCCTGTTTCTTCACTCTTTATTTTAATGGAACCATTTATACTGTCTTAAAATTGGATTGCACCTAGCACTTCTAACCTCACGCAGACGGTTGGTTGTTTCTGGTATGTCTGAAGCACCAGGAAGAACTTTGGCTGAGTATGGGCATCTTGCTTCTCCCCAGCAAAGGTTAGAGCCACCCTCAGGAAAAGGAGTCTGTGGCTGATGTTTTTTCTGTGTGCCCATGCCTTCAGCTTTCTTTGACCTGTGCATAGGGTACTCTTGTGGGAATTTTTATTTTCCTGAATATTTGGGATTTAGGACACTGCTTTTGTAGTCTAGTCTAACTCAAAGGCTAAGACAATTAATGTCGGCGCCATCAGTGATCTTTTATATGTTAAGCTTTTAAATAATTTGGGGATATTTACATGCAAAGGCAGTAGGCAGAGATTGGAAGTCTGACAAATGTTTATTAAATATTTGTGTACCACCATTTTAAACAAACCTAAGAAATTCTGCGTCCCATAAATTCTTCTCAACTAAGCTGGCTTAAATAAAGCCAATCTTTTTCTAGGATATATTATTTATGAAGTATAAAACTCCATGATTGTTAATGATTCTTTGTATGGACAGTGAAGCACTGCAAACCAGTATTCAGTATTATTAGCTACTACTTTACTGATTGGCTTACATTTTAGTGGAAAAGATTTACCATTGTAAAAAATACTGTGATTCCTGTCAGTTGTCATGCCTTGTGGGTGTTGACTTGGCAAATAATTTAAATATGGAGTAAATGAGCCAATTCATTTTAGCAATGTGGAAAAAGGGATTCGTAGGGATATACTTTGTGTTATTTGTGTCAGAGACAAATATGCAGGTTATTTCCTCAATTTCCTTGGTAAATGTGCAGTAGTTTTAGGGCATGCTTGAATAACCTCTCTGTATAAGTCAAAAGAGCAACAGATCAAATATGAATATGTCTGTAGTTTATGGTGGCAATGGTTAAGATTTTCTTTTATTGGCTAGCATAATCTCCAGCACTATGGCAATCCACTGCACTCATGTAAACTTCCTGTCTGCAAGTTGATTTGATTCATGCAGACCGTTTTGTCTCGCTGCCCTTTAGGTGATGAAATGATGCCCTGGAATTGTTGGTCGGGCAGAGCCCAGAAAAACTTTCCTTTGTGGTCTGGCAAGACCAGTGGTTGTGACTAAAAATGAAGAGATGGGAATAAACTTCCCATGGAGGCACCCAAATCATCACTCACCCGACAGTGCATGTAGAAGGAAGGAGAGGAAATGGGTGCTAAAGATATCTGAATAATGGTACTAATCACACAGACCGACGGGGAGGAAAGAAAGATTCAGCACATCCAGAATTGGAAAGCGAGCTGTGGCAGGGAACATCTGCAAGGAACAAATGTTTCAATGAGAAGCTGCCCTCCTTACTGTTATATAAAGGTAAGAGACACTGTTAATCCAGAAGTGAACTGTATTTGCTGAAAAATCATTTCACCCAGCTGTGTTGGCCAGTGGGGAACAGGAGAGGGAAATACCTTGGGAAAATAAAACTAAAAAGTAGAAAGTAATCAAGATTTAGGTCCTTTGATTAAGGATTATTTTTTATTCTGTGTTGTTTCCTTTCTTGCTTTTAAGGTTTTGTTTCTAAAGATGGGAAAGTTTGAAAAATACACCAAACTTTCAAAAAACATTTTAGTTTAGGGAAAAATAAAGAGAGAAAATATCTTTTCCTTCTGTCCAAGTGGGGCTAAAGATATAAATTGTTTCCCTGCACAGATCAGTCTTTTATTATAGTGCTTTGGCACAGGACATTATATGTAATATGGATTATTTGGAGCTTTTATGGCATTTGACCTT
>VZTL01037046.1:1838-13373 GCA_013400535.1 Scopus umbretta
AAAGGTGATGCTTACAAAAACACAACAAACACCTCATTGACTCTAGGAGACCATTTCAGCAGCTTTGTAAGTAAAGAAGTAAAAAACTAATGGAAGGATGAGCAATGTATTCTGTCTGAGGCAAGGGACAAATAAAGTTACTTGTTCCAGACCTTAAGCAGAGGCAGTGTGACAGACACTTTCACCAACAGCCCAGAAACCTGAACTGAATTCTCAGTCTGCATGAGTTTAGGCAAGTTACTTAGCTTGATATCTCAGCTATCGAAAAGCTTGGGAAGATGAACAACTTCCTTCTGCTTACAACCAGACGGGGCCATTCTGACTCCTAATAATTCCCTGCCACAAACGACTCTGCTGAACCATGTGCTTTACTGAAATGTTCAGTCCAGTCTGGAGACTGCTTTGGAACAGAGACAGTATATACTTTTATGAGTCTAAAATATAGATCTGTGAGGATCATTCATGTTATTGCAATACAAATGAGGACATAGCTGACATAGTGCCCTGAGAAGGAACTGAATGGAGAATTTTCCTTTGTTTAAACTCAAACTAGGATTCCTGTTCCCTGGAATGTGGCATCTTAAAAAGGAAGAGTGAGATAACCTTTTCTAAATTGTGGCACCCTAGCAGCAATAAAGAAGGAAATTGTTAGAATAGGCAGAATGTCCTGAGTAATCATATTCTTAGGGAAGAAAGTATATGAAAGTATATGAACTGTTTCACCCAAACGGGCAATGCAACTTGGCACAATAGCAGCTCCACTCATGAATATCTCAGTATCTAATAGCACTTGAAAAGCTGCGTTTGTAATCAAAGCAAATTCCTTTTACCTGCCAATACAGGCTGATCTATTTAATAAGGCTCAAGAGAGCCACGTCTTTCACATTAATAAATTACATAAGGGCTGCATTGCTGCATATGCTTCAAAATTACGAGTTGTTTCCAAGGAAACATATCTGCATACTGAATTTATTCAGCCTTAGAGATACACAGTATGTTCAGACGTAGCCGCAGAGAAAAGCATGCTCTCCTAACCAAGAACCAGCTGCTTACTGGCCTTAACGATGCTAAAAAGTGCTTTATTAAGTGCCAGTTTCAGTGAGACAACACTACTTTGTAACAGAAGCAAATTCAGAATTTCCAAAAATCTGATTTCCATCTTTGTTAATATTTTTTCCATATCACTGAAAATAAAAAATCTCATTCAAAAAAGTTATTTTGGTTACATTCATATTCCCTGCTCCCTATATCCCCAATAAAATCCAGGACAACTAAAACTGTATAGCAGCTCCACTATTTTTAAGCAATAGCATGCATGTTAGACAGAACTTGAACTTTTAAATTATTACTACTCAATACTTTAATTACAAGAGATTGTATGTATAAGGTTTAGGTCCCTAGTTTAGCACTCTCTTTTCCTAGTCACTGTACATCCATAGAACTACAAGAAGGTGCTTCCTCCTTGTCCTAGGAGCTTATAACCCAAGCACAAGGTAAGAAGCTACAAATGTGTTCAAACAAATGATGAGGCAGACACTAACTACTGAAGAATACTTTCTTGATATAATACCTGCCAGTCACAGCAGATTGGCAGTTAAGCATTGGCATTTTTCATAAGCCATTAAAGCAAATGAGAATTTTAGAGAGGAATCGGTGTGATGAAAGTAAGGGAGCTTCATGGATGTTTATAAAGGATCCCACCCAAGCAGGAAAAGATGCATGGAAGAAAGCAATGAAATATTATTTAGAAAGCTATTGAATGGGTGATAAAAACTGGACTCATAAGCCAGACTAAAGGAAGAGCTGACCTAACAGAGAGAGGATACTTTGGGGCACAGATTAGGAAGAAATTTCAAAGGGCTCCAGCTCTTGAGCCTTCTCTTCGCAAATATGTATTTGGAGCACGTTTAGTCCTGTGTGTGATGAACTGTAAGATTCGTGGTGGCAATGACAATGAACAAGATGGCAAATTGTCCTTTTGTGTTTTACACTGTAGTGATTAGTTCAATTCATTCAGCAAAGCTGTGCAGTTGTAGAAAATTATTGAAAAAAAATTGAAAAAATTGAAATTCTAGGGTTCTTAAAAAGCAAATTCAAATCTACTAATATATGAATATATATACTAATAACCTACTTTTAGGAAATTCAAGCTTTATTATAATCTGTCTGACATAAATATAATATAGCTAATTCTGTACCACATAAAATATTACCTAGAATTATTTTGATTAAAAACCACATGTATACCCTTTTTATAATAACTTTTTTCACAGCCAGTGAACCGGAATACTAAATTTGCAATCATTACATTGTCTTAATGTACATTGCTATTGTCTTAAAATCAAAATTAGTTCAAATCACAATTTTTTAAAATTTAGATTTTTCCTTTGATATTGTCCATTACAGATTCATTATTTCCTTCTTTTTCTGTTAGCTGCTGCCAAAATAAAGACATATAAGATAGCAAAACTTAAAGAAGCAAGAGAGAGAGAGAGAAATGGCAATTAAAAATCACACAGAAAATTCCCATACATAAAGAAATAAGATATATTGCCTACATGCCCCAGTGCTGAAAATAAAAGCAGAACATTACAGGAGCTGGGAGTTAGGTGACCTTGTGAGATCACTGCCAACTGGTGTTATGCTCCTTCTCCAAGAACTTTGCTATTTGAAATTTTTAGACATACCGGCCAATTTGAACTTGATATCAGAACATATTAAAAATAAATAGCAAGATTTAAGGAAGTCAGCATTCACATTTCTAATGGTTATTAGCCTAGAAAGCATAGTGAATAGACATGGACCACATCTGTCAACACATCCAGGGGAAAAATCTCCTTAAAGAATTAAAGAAATATCTTACAATAATGGAACCGTATACACAGTCATGGGGATATCATGTACCAGCAAGTTTGGAAAATGGCTAAATTTCACATGGTGATGACAAGACCATAGGTCTGAGAGCTACCCTACATAGGGCCTCTTCTGCATCGCAAATAGTGTGACTGAGATGAAGACCTCTCAGCAAGACAGACAGATAGCTGTCACTTTAAATATGTATCATAGGGCTCTATAACAAGGTGCAATTTTGCATCATGTAGCCCACAGGTAAATCAAACAGATTTCTACCTAGATTAGCTGAGCAGAGTGAAGTGCTATCCCAATAGTAGCATTCTTGTTTGGGTTCTTTGGCTAGCAGTTTAGGGAACACTGCAAGCAAAGTTAATCTTACTGACTTTAAATCATGCAATAGCAATTCATCTGGTGTGCAGTAATGCTGATAAAAAAGGAGCAGCTGGAAAAGCTACGAGCTCCTTTTGCCAATATTAAATTAATAAGCTGTTACCTATAGTACAAATAGCTCAAACATGCTTTGGTGAATTTCAGACTCACTAAAATGCCTTTCCTGCCAGCTTTTGTTATTGACTATGTTAGAGATGGTGCAGTGACAGTTCCTTCAATCCTTCCAGCCAGAAACAGAAAGCAGGTGAATGGTATTGGAAGACTGTGAGTCAAGTGATCTCATGGCTGTTCATGGAATACAGAAAACTTTGGGAAGAATAACACTTCAGAGGTTTAGTGAAAAACTTGCAGAAGGAAAGAAAATGGCCACATATTCCAGACTGAAACTCACAGAAAGGTTAGAGTTGAGAAGAGTTACAGGGAAGCTGGAGAAAACTAGAAGGCAGTATTTTAGCTCTACTTTCTACAATCAAGGCTCTAATCTAAGAATGCAGCTCTGTAACAGTAATGCTCAATAGCAATGATAAAACAACGTAGTATTTCATAGGCCTCCTAATCCTCTCTTAATGGACTTCATGGACACATGAGACCCACTCACCCTGAAGGTCTTATAGTCTAAGTGCCAGTCTTGCAAGGAGTTCTGGATGTGCAGACTCCTGCAACTGTTGAGACCTGACAGAACTCTGCTAGGAAAGAAAAAAGGTTGTTTGAAGTTCACTGCAAATGCGAGGCTGTATTTCTGTGGGTGATAAAACAAATGTGTGACTAGATCTGAATCCACCTTTCACCATTAGCACCACCGAGTGCCTGTCAGTGTGAACTGGCTGTGGGTACACAGTTTTGAGGTACATGTGAGTGACAAAAACGAGGGGATAAGGCAGCACTCTTCAGCAACGGGACTACGTCTTAGCAACGTGCACAGCACTGTACGTACCCATATAGTGTCTAACCTTCACTGTAGAAACTAAGTGGAGAGGGTGAAGTAGGGAAGTATCTATGATTCTACTGCAAAGATCACTGTTTTGACTTAAATTAGAAATATGCAAGATTGTCTTTGCAAAATATTTGGTCTAACTGTGAAAGTGGCACTGCTTACAAGGATTGAAGTATTGATGGTACTGTACTCAGATAATGTAAGCATAGGTACATGCACTTTTAACATTTGTTTTTACTTTATAGCTGCTTCATTACTACTGCAATTGTTTGTGACTCTGGTCAGAGGCTGCAAGACAATAAAAATGTTGAACAAGCATAAGCTTGTTTATTTGAGAAGCAGGACTGATTTCTACACTTGCTTTCTTATTCACATCCCTGTCCTGTCCCTTTCTTTCTACTGGAGCTGCCTCTTCTGTGGCCTTGCAGTGAACCAGACCTACAAATGATCTGGTTGAGACAGCCAAATTTGGGGGTTTTTTGTCGGATAAGTTTTCAGGCAGTTCCAGCTTCCTAGCTGAGTCCCCTGCATGGCTACATAAGGGGAGTAGAAGCAAACAACCAAAGAAGCTGAGTATGGAAATTATCTTCACTGAACTACTGCTTCAGATTGTAAGATGAAGCTTCAAAGACTATTTAGGCTTCAACCATGTATTACCACTCCCATCTTCCTAGTGAAATAACTGCAACCATTGCAAAATCTAAGTAAGAGTTAAGAGGATAAATACTAGGAGACTAAAACCCTTTGAAGGATCAGACTTTCATTTGTTGTACCCTTAAACTAGCAGCAGCAGAATATCTTATTGGCACCGATACTGAAATAGTAACAAAGAAAAAAAATATGAATTAACCACTTAAAAGTCATCTGTAAAGGCTTGGAGATTGTGCGGTGTATGCCATCTTCATCAATATACAAGGAATTGTAGTGAGGCTTTCAGAACCTGCACTCTTTTTCCAGCAGCGGTTCTTTTACACCATTTATTGTTTTTTCTGCCCAATTAATCCCCTTTACCCATTTCCTCTTGGGTGTTTTGTTTTTTTTTCAGTATCCAGAAAACTGAATCTGGCCTCAGTGATTCCTAGAGAACATGCTGAATGTCTTAGCATGTTGTACATGTGGAGAGATTGATTACATTTTAATTGTACATGAAAGGTTAAACAGCTAATAAAAAAACTCACTTTTCCCAAGTCCATCATTATAGTTAGATACAGCTAACAATTCTTCTTCTCCCAGAAAGATCCTTTTCTCCCCCACAAACAATTCATTTAAAATAAACAACTTTCTGTCTGGCAGTAGTTTGCTGTATCTTTGATAGCTTCATTTCACTAGTTCTTCCCTTACAGGTTTTGTCTGCTCAACAAACTGCCTATACATTACCAGCGGGTACAGCTGAACGAGCTCAGAGTGTGTTTTACAAAGACAGGCACGTTAAGCACGATTTCAGAAACACAAGTATAACTGATTTGCAAACTCTTCCCCATGCAGATTCAGTTGGGCATCATTTCTATTTCTGGAGGGGGGAAAGCAGCAATTTGCTGCTAGTTAGAACTGGTCACGAAATCGGTTCACCACTGATTCAGTGACAATCATTTACTGATGTGCACTGCAGTAATGGATAATTTTGGTAATGTTCCATTAGCCAGGGTAGACCAAAAAAAAAAAAAAAAAAAAAAAAAAAAGAGAGAGAGAGAAGAAACAGAAATACACATCAGCACTTACCCAAGCTCTCACTTTATGTCCCTCCTCCTATGCCTGCCATGCATTTTGTTGAAAAGCCCCTGGATCCCAAATACCCAGAGTTTTTTCCAGTGTTTTTTTCATCAGCTACTTTGATTTGGGGACTTCAGTGAACAGCACATTTCAAAGACTGCCAGAGCACTAGCAACAGGTGGACATTTTTATATCATAAAAATAAAGACTGAAGCACTTGCATCCCCTGGTGGCAGTTGGATTTATTTTTTGGTAACAAAACATAAAACCAGTCTAAACTCTTCATAAGAAAAAATGGAGTTCTATTTTTAACCATTTATGTATTGATTACACAAATTGTTGTAAATGACAGAAAGAAAGAAAAATATTTTAAAGTGATTTTGTCTTTTTTGTCAGGGTAATTGAAGTTACAAAGCCTTGCAAAACCCATGTGATTTTTGGACATTCCAATTATGAAGCAATGAGAATTACTTGGAAAGACAGACTTAGAAGGAGCAGGCCAGTCAATTGGATTTACATTGCAAAAATTCCCACATTACTTCTGAAATTCTTTCTCTTACTGAAAACATAACACTTGTGTTAGCAGGAAACCAGCCTTCAGCCAAACGACCCAAGAGATCAGTTGTTTTCCAAAGGCAGAAGAGACAACTACAGTAACTGACTCCGTTCTCTTACACAGCATAAATCAATGACATTTTCCAAGGAAGCTCTGGAGTCTTCCCTACGTCCTACATAAGCTCAGGAGCTTAACTCTCTGTACCCATACTGGAAATCAGTAGCATGAACTTCCTTGAAGTGCCAGAATAAAATCTGATGCCTCTGCCAGAGATGTCAGACTCTGATCTTCACTCTGACCATTTATCCTGAGTGTAACTACATGGAAATACATCTGATTTACTAAGTGTCTGTGGTAGTTGAACCAGACTTCACACGTACATTCAAAAAACTGACAAAGCATGCAGTAGAGACTAACACTTGTCGTCACAGCATAATGGAATGTTTTCTCAACACCACATACAGCAGGCTTCTACAGTGCACAAGAACTGCGCGTTGTGCTTTCTCTGTGATAAGCTAGGATATAAGATTACTAAACTGCTTAGGAGAACACCTTGACCAGGCAGTGTCTGGTGGCCCAGGATGAAACATCTCCCTGTGAGTCTTGGCATTTTGCAGATCATGCAACCAACGGTCTATCTTCTAGAGTTGCACAGCTTGTCCTCTCAAACAAATGCAGAGCTATGAAGCTACTACCTCTCCAGTCCCCATCCAGGCCTTTATGTACCTCTGAGAAGCAATGTGTACAAGTCCTGACATTTTTGACAGCTCACTGTGAGCAGGAAGGTTGCAAAGCAAAAACTAGTTCTCTAGTTCTTGTGAAAAATTGTCCTGGTTTTGTCTGGAATAGAGTTAATTTTCCTCCTAGTAGCTGCTATAGTGCTGTGTTTTGGATTTAGTATGAGAACAATGCTGATAACACCCTGATGTTTTAGTTGTTGCTCAGTAGTGCTGACACTAGTCAAGGACTTTTCAGCTTCCCATGCTCTGCCGGGACCACAAGAAGCTGGGAAGGGGCATAGCCAGGACAGCTGACCCAACCTGCCCAAAGGGCTATTCCATACCATATGGCATCACGCTCAGTATAGAACCTGCCGGGGGCAGCAATTGCTGCTTGGGAACGGGCTGGGCATCAGTCGGCGGGTGGTGAGCAGTTGCATCACTTGTTTGCCTTTTTTCCCCTGGGTTTTGTTTCTCTCTCTCACTGTTCTCCTTTTCATTACTCTTCTTATTATTAGTAGTATTATTGTTATTGCTATTGCTATTGTTATTATATTTCAATTACTAAACTGTTCATATCTCAACCCATGAGTTTTTTTACTTTTGCCCTTCCGATTCTCTCTGCCATCCCGCTGGGCAGGGAGGGTAAGTGAGCGGCTGTGTGGTGCTTGGTTGCCAACAGGGGCTAAACCACGACAACAACGTGGCATCTAACCTCAGACCTCTCCAAAGAAAAGACCTGAGGTAGATCAGGAACACAGGTTCCTACAGTTTTCAGCTGAATGAACTATATCTATTGGTAACCTGGGCTCCCTCATCCCTCTATCTTAATCTGCAGGTGCTCTCTTAGACTTAAGCTTTCTAGTGCAGGGATCGTCTTAATCCATACTTAAGAGATCTAGATCCATGATTCAGGCTCCTCAGGCACTGCTGTTAGCAGAAAGTAATGATATTTTTTTAAAGCAGCATATGCAAAGTAAACAGAAAGATTAGAATGCCCTGTGATTGATTTAAATGACATATGAAGTTATAAATAAGATAAAGGATTCCATCTGACATTAAGATAGGAAGTTATTGGTATCTCTTATTTGCAGTGTATTATGTGGATTATCATTTCAGATTTTTCAGTTATTACCAATATTTTTCCCAGTAGATCAAAGGATAAATGGATTTTGAAAATATGTGCGTTTTGATGTTATGTGACAAGCACACTCTCCTCCATCCTTGTGTTGCACATAAAACTATGCTGCAAATTAGGAATTAACAGTAGAATTTGAACATTTCTACAGAAATATGAAGCTGAATTACATTTATATTACTCAGGCCCATGTTGCTGTGCCACCTGGTGGCTACTAGTTTGTAATGCAGATGCAGGCAAAACCACCTAACAAAACCCAACCCCCCTCTCTTTTCCAGGCCTTTTCTCACATTTCTCTTCTATAAAACTTCATTTTCTATACTTTTTTTTTGTTTATTTCTTATGTGTCTTCAGGAAACAGAGCATCAATGAGAATGATCTACATAAATATAAAAGTAAGTGCTATTTTTGCCACTGCAGGCTTTTTGGGACATCAGGAGGAGGCTGGTGCGGAGAACAAACTACAGAAGACCTACGACCTTCTGGAAGGCCAGTCAAAGCCATCACATTTGAAAGCGGGAAACCTTAGGATGTCTATACCTTGTTTACTGGAATGGCATGTTGTGAAGGACAATACATACATCTGTAACGAACGGAATCAACAGAAAGAGGTAAATCTGAGGCATAAAGAAGTGACATACACCCTCACTATTTTAGATCGCTGTCTTTACACTAATAGAGGGATTTAAATAATAATTTTTACATAATGGCTGTTTTAATGCAGAAATCTACCTGAATTTCCTCACTGTCTCTCCTCCCCATCAAACAACTTTCGTTAGTAGAGACACAGTAAGGCCACTGTAAGTAATTGTAAGTAAGTTGCACTTACATTGTAAATAAGGCCACGACTCAGAAATGGAGCCCAGGTACTTTTTTATTTCAGCTGTACACAGAGAATACAGAAAAAAACCCCTAACCTTCTCCTTCTCTTCTTCAGTGAACAGAATTAGTCCAGAAATCCCATGGTTTAAACAAGATACCTAGTTTCTCTACTGGGTCTCATTAACTGTACATCTCTACTAACAATAAACCTCGTTTGTGGACCTCCATTAGCCTTCCTGTGGGCTGGAAATCAACAGACAAAGTAATTAAGGGCTTACACCCAGATGGGTGGAGAAACCGCTTAAGTTCTTTATTCAGAACTTAATGGATTTTTGGGTTTTCTTCATTATCATTGTTGCAGAGTCTATGACTGCAAGAATGCTTGGGGATATTCACAGAGTATTAGGGGCACTTCATATTCTAAAAAGTGAGAGAAGCAGAAAGGCTATGGTTATTCAGATAGAAAATACTGAAATTCAGCATTTTTCAGTATGGGTTTTTTTTTTTAGAAATACCAACAACTTAAAACCACTAGCGAATACCTCCGAAGTAAAGACAGAACTGACACCGGAGGATACTTGCACCATCATGTGATATAATCTAGAATGATTCCTCTTTCAAATGGATTGACTTACCCATTATCCAACCCATTCTGCCCAAGTTTCTTTCCTATGTCACCTACCATCACACCCGGCATTGGTAGGAGAGTTTTTGTATCTCGAATCTGTATAGAAGTGGAACGAAACATTATTTCAGTTGTGGAACAATGAAATTTATTGCTTGAACATTTCAAACAGTGAAAATATTCCCAAACTTGTATTCTGTTATTAACACTAAGGAAAGCTGTCTGTTTTTCTCAAGCACATAAACCTGGATATAACTTGTACTCACGTATCCTCTTATTCAGGACATAGATCCCTTAATGAAATTACTTTGGCAATATGACATTAATTACATCACTGTGTTAAATATGGCTTAACACTGATGAGTGCTCTTATCAGACTAGCATTGAAATCTTCTTCAGGTGTACACAGACGTAGTAGGAATCAATGGAACTTTTATGTAACAATCAGCTTTGAGACATTCCCTGATTTTGTAACAAATTCTGTTCAGACTGCAACTAGTTCATTTTACTATGTACAACTTCTCTACTGCATTGCCATATTTTCTGATGCCTTTAATCGTATAAGCTGATCTCTGTGGTAGAAGCTTGCAGATTTCATGTAGATCAGCCTGCAGCATGGGCAGACATAAATCATCTTAAGCCTCACCCAAGACTTTCAGGACTTTATACAGCATAGGTTAGTTCTAACTATATAGGTAGTGTGATAACCTGGAGGCTTTTCAGCTCTTTTGTATTTTTGAGAAATTCTTGCAGTAAACTGACAGTATAAAACTGGCTGTACAACCATCACAAAATCAGTACAGTTGTTACAAGTACAATAAATGTTGAAGGTGTTAATTAAAGGATCTGCTGGTCAGATATAAATAACAGCATAACATAAAGTTTTTAATTTGAACCCACTCCCCTCCCAAAAGAAAAAAATAAGATTAGCAATATTTCTACCCTACCTGCACAATAAAGGAATGTAATCCTTGGCACCGTCCATCAGGAGTATAGAGCTGGGCATACACAACTGCATGAGTGGCATGTTTCCCCATGTTACCAACCCAGAACTTTGCAGCTTCAAAGTCAGGGGTATTGATGATAAATTCCTGTAGCCAGGAAAGAAAGGAGCAAATTATATATATATCATGAAAATCAACACACAGCTATTTTCTTTTTAACTCATGACCACAGTAATGTTTTGAAAATATCCATTAACTGTCAGGGTGTCATTCTGTACTCCACTCCGACAGCTGAGATCTCTCTTGTTGGGTTCAACTTTGGAGAGAATACATGTAGCTAGGCAAAATTTAGAGCTGAAAAAGTTCATTACTTCATTGTAAAGCCTGAAATTCAGCCTTTTAATTGCTCATGAAGCAGTTACGAAAAGTAAAGCAAAGTGATGGACTCGGAAACGTTTCCCAGGTCTGAGGTTAAGCTGAGCTATGAGTCCATGTGAGGGACTGTGAGGGCTGAAACCTGTGCAGCGACCACCTCCTTCTTAGGCAGTTTTGTACAGCAAGGCAGCACACTTCCCAGTTTGGACAACTGGGGGACCATACATACACATGTATCCTGAAATTTAGACATAGCTTCAGCATTCAGGTTTTTAGATTCCAAATAGCATGCTTTCTGGATGTAAAAGAAATCTGTACTCAGAGCTTCATGATCTTAACAAAGATTTAGTCATTTCAGTCACTTCTACTGCAGTGCACTTATCACCAGCCTAGAACTCAATTTATTTAAATGGAACTTTTCATGCTGCCAGTCTCAAAAGTTGTTTTTTTATGTTTTGGTTGTTTGTTT
>VZTL01037059.1:0-10703 GCA_013400535.1 Scopus umbretta
AAGACTTGCCTTTCATGAACCCAAGTTATTGGGGAACCTTTCCCACAACTTCTTTGTGAGAACAAAGTGACAAAAATGATCTCTCATAAGAACTGGAAATACTTCTGCTTTCTTAATTCCACCTGCTGGTTCCATAGGGATTCCTTCTGCAAGACCTCATCTCAGCTGAAGATCCTTGTCAGATCAAACTTTTACTTGAAATAGAAAAGCTAGTGGAGTTAAACAAAACCCAGCTATGCACAACAAGGCCCAAGAGACAATCTTTAGGACTCCAGATTACTTTCAAATTAAAGAATAACACTAAACACCTAGCTCAAGTTTCCAGATCAAAAATGTTTATGTCAGATCCAATTAATCTGTGGACTTTACCTACCTACACAAGCTGGAAGGGGAAGCCTGCCATTCTATGACACACAGCTAAGTATCTCTGAAACTTGTGACTGATTTTGCATACCAGTGTGCCCTTACCCATAGAAAAGCTTGTTCATCCATTCCCAGGAATGACAAATGAACAAACTGAAGTCCCTCTGAAAAGGAAAGGTTCTAGACAGTACTAGCAAGGGAAGGAACAGTCAGTGAAAGAGCTCTTGTCTGGGAACTTAATGACAGGCAAGAGAAGTAAGATACAGTAAATATGAGCAATGCTGTTGGATGTTCAGTTTTTCAAAAACAGGATTGTCTTAAATGGATGAGATTGTTTTTCCAACAAGTCTTTAAATGTTTTCAAAAATGCTTTATGAAACATGAAAGTTTTAGTATAAATCAGGCAGAGTGCCAGATCTAAGTGGTTTCCTGCAAAAAAGCCTAAGCAAAAAAAATTATTAGTGACGCAAACGTACCTCTACATCACCTGCCATTAATAATTATTTAACCTTCAATTTTTTAAGAAATATAGGGAGACTCATACATATCATGGGTGAGCTTCAGCTAAGCCATGTGGCAGCTTTTAGCTCATTACAAATGTGAGACACAATTAACTTGCTTTGTTTTTCTTAGGAGCACATGCAGGATACTTTACCCAGGTAATTCAGTACATCCAGCCCTATAATGTGTGTCACAAGGAAAGGATACTGACTTTCAGCTAATTAGTAAATTAGCTTACACTGGGTTTGATTTCCTGTTTCTTTTTTACAGCTAGCTCAACCTCAGCTCCAGCAAGAGTTAGCATTTGACCCATGGGACAGAGTCAGAATATACCAACACTGATAAGGAAACCCTGAGATAGTTTTGTGTTTATATAATGCTGTTTAGGTGAGAAAGTTAAACTGCTAAGCACTCATTTAAACTCATTTAAAGCAAATCTACTGGTAGAAAGTTTAATAGTGGCCAGTGCTAGAACTGATCGAAGCTGTTACATAAAAGTTTTCTGTATGTACTTTTTGCCTGTTTTATAAAGCCTTTTCTCACTTTGTTGCAGTGATAGGTACTGGAGAGGAGAAAAGAGTTTTTGAGCCATGTATTTTGAACATATTTTTGGCAAACACTGGGTGAAAACAAACAAAAACCACAAGCAACTATGTATGTATATGTTGTGGTTTAACACCAGTTGGTGACTAAGCACCACACAGCCGCTCCTTCACCCTTCCCCCCTCCCCCGGTGGGATGGGGGAGAGAATGGGGGGGAAGTAAAACCCATGGCATAACCCATGAGATAAAGGCAGTTTAATAAGATTGCAGAGAAAGAGAAAATAATAATAATGATGATAAAATATACAAAACAAGTGATGCCCAGTGCAATTGCTCACCACCCGCTGACCGATGCCCAGCCAGGCCCCGAGCAGCGATCGCTGCCCCCCGGCCAGCTCCCCCCAGTTTCTATACTGAGCGTGACGCCGTATGGTATGGAATAGCCCTGTGGCCAGTTTGGGTCAGCTGTCCTGCCTGTGCCCCCTCCCAGCTTCTTGTGCACCTGGCAGAGCACGGGGAGCTAAAGTACCTGACTAGGGTAAGCACTGCTGAGCAACAACTAAAAACATCAGTGTGTTATCAACATTATTCTCATGCTAAATCCAAAGCACAGCACTATACCAGCTACTAGGAAGAAAATTAACACTATCCCAGCTGAAACCAGGACAGTATAAAATGAGATTTTACAAAATACAAATTTGTGAATTTCCCTCTCAGTAACAATATCCAGAGCTTGTGCATTTTGGGAGCACCACTGAGACCCCGTTTGCAAAGGTTCCTTAGTACCTGCAGCTAGAAAAGAGTTCTAGCTTACACCTGCAGGTGAACCCCGTGTCACAGCAGGACTCTTACAGTCTCACTCTCTAAGCAGGTGTGAACACTGATAAGTGCTGTGACAAAAGAGGCTTGTTAACCCCATGTTAAACCCAAGGAAGCGTAGTAACACTCATGGAAGTACAAGAATTACATAGGTGGTTATGGAAAAGAGCCAAGGTTTAAGTTGAACATAAGCTGAGGTTTATGTATTGTGCTAGTTTGGACTACTACTAAAAAAACAAGCCCAAGGAAGTGGTCAAGCTGAGAAACTAACTCAGAATACAGATGCTCTTGTGAGGGAAAAGCAATTTTCTGCAGCGCTCTCAAGTCCTGATTCTCACCCCAACAGATGACCAATATTCATTACCAGGTCAAAGAAAGACAGTCACTTTGTCTAGCAGCTTCCATCATGTTATCCTCAGGTATGATTGAGATCAGCTCATTTACAGACGAGTTAAAAACTCCAGCAGATGAAACATACAGTGCTGTTTCCAACTGGCATGCCTCAAAGAAAAGAAATATAAATCACCTGGAACCAGGAGAACTTATTTTTTATTTTTGAGGGATTAGTCATTCAGTACTTCTGTAAGTATAGTTTTATACTAGCAAGGAATTCCATAGCTGCAGTTAGATGAATGGAGAAGCAATTTTCTCCTTTTGCTTTTTAGTAATGTGCATCTGTGCAAGTTCAGTCCTTCAAAATTAAATGTGTTTCAAAATTTTGAAAGCCAACGTTATGCAAGCAAGAATAGATGTACAAGAAACCACACAGACCACTAAAAAACTCCAAGAGTCGTAGTTAATTCAGGAAGGAAAATAATTGTGACAGAAGCCTTAGAAGGGAAAATAATGCTAGTACTGAATCCTCAGGCTCCAAAGGCATTTTTAAATCCCTACTGTGTAATCAAATCTATGTCAGTATGCATTTCTTCCTTCAGAGATCTCTGAAATCAGTGGTGTTTTAAGCAAGCTCAAAGGTCAGAGAAACAAGAAATTGAGGCTCTGAGCAGTAAACTCTGGACTTTTCTAATAAGTCACGAAAATCAACAACAATACTGAGTCATGAAGCCCGCAGCAGGATGGGTCAGTTAGACTAGCATACCTAATTCCAGCAGAGATTTTGTGAGGAGCAAGCTGTCTAATGTGTCTGTCCCATTTAATAAGTGTTTTCACCCTTATCTCTCCTCACACTTTGCTGTGGCTACAGCTAAGCTATTTAATGCATACAATGTAAAGACATTCAATATGTGTGTTTACATATGGATACAGATGCAGATATGCAATGCAGCAGTTTCTTGCCGAGTGAGAATAATAATTATGAAAGCTGCTCATCTGATAGGTCTTTTCTACAAGGCTATGTCTTTCCAGTTTCATTTCTGCCTCTATCAGGGACAGGAGGAATACTTGAGGTCCAAAATAGCTCTCTTTTTAAATGCTTCAATTGATTCTCATTAATCTCTGCCTTCAGTTTAGGAGCTGAGTAAGCTGCTTCTTTCATCTTAAAATTAAATTTGCTTGATAGATTATTATTATTATTATTAGGTAGGGAAAACCCACCTGTCATTTGATGTGTTGGCTTCTGTTCCTTCAGACGTCATTCATGGATCATTTGCTGCCCTGATCACTGTCATCTCTTTAAGCAATATTTTAAATCATTACAGAAAAATCATCATCTAGTGATTTCCAAATTATTTTTCATTTATAAAATTCTCTTAACATCCTGACTTTTGAAACATAAATCTAGAGCTATTTGGAGTGCTTTAAATAAAATACTTAGTGAAATATAAAATCAATAGGTAGCATAAAATACCAACATAACTGACTGCAAAAACCATGTGTAAATTATATGGGAGCCAAACAAGTGCAGAGTGGTAACCTGGCACCAGCTCAAATTTTCAAAATGAAGTTGGAGAGAATGGCAATCTACAGGCACTGCTCCAATTTGATTTTGCACATTGAAGTGTACACCTCAGTAACCTGGCATAGTCTGAGGACTTTCCTTTTCAGCTTTCAAAATCTATTTCAATGACACTTATCTGTTTAAAACAAGAAGGAAAAAAAAAAAAAAATCAGAAGACTCTCTTCTGCACTTCAGCTAAAAAAGTAGAGGTATATAAAAAGGCAGAGCTGAGGAGTAGATGAGAACAGAGGTTGTTCCTCCTACAGTGACTGCATCATACGGGGGAACAAAATGCCAAAGTACACCTAATTCTATCAGCTCTCACTCTGCATGAACACTGCTCTGGAGCCATGAAAAAAAAACAAAACAACAGAGCAGTGGCAAGATCTACTCTCAGCCCATCATTGATAATACCTGAATGCCACTGCAATACTTTCTCCTGATCAGGTCTTACTGAAACATGACAAAATCTGAATAAAACGGGGCTGTTTTGACTGTTACGAAATTTCTGCATGTGGACATGTTATCACAGATCCATGCTGAAGCAATATGCCACTTTAAGCACAGAACAATGGGAAGCAAAGCCTAAATCTGTGGGTGACGTGGAAGGACTCACACTGAAGGCAGAAGACAAAGTGTTCATTGTTGGGTTAATAAAAGCATGAGCTGTCTTCTATCAATGTATAGATATTTGTAGATATTTATATAGCAATTCATAGGCTGCCTGGTTTCCCTTTTACTGAAAAGACAAACAAGGTTTGGTAAAAAAGTCTTGTACCTATTTGATCCGACTCTGAAAGTTTTGCTTTGTTCCACAGCACTATATGTTCAGTGATCACCAAATGAATATTTACTCTATGAAATTTATTGCAATCTGAAATCTCAATCATGAACAACCAACAGATGTGCATCTCTGTTGACATTTTTAACAGGTAGTGGTTCTCTTGTTTTAAAATGAAATTACTCACATGCTTAAGGCTAAGTGCACATGTATATGTTTACAGTCTAGGCCAGGCCTGATATCTAAAGGAGGATCTACCAACAACAGAATCTGTGTCCTCCAAATGCCAGCTATTCACCAACTCCTTAGCTAAGTCTCACACTGTCCTACTTTACCAGTATTATCAAAATGTTTATCTTTAGCGCTACGCTTTCTGGCTCCTTTCTCCCTCTTCTGAAATCTGTAATATGATTAAAGTGAAGCAAGGTTTGTAAGGAGAGGTAATATCTTTTATTAGAGCAACTGATACATATCTCCTTAGACCATCAGGGCTATAACAACACCACCACTATAATTTAATTAGTCATTTTAACAGAAGTGGAATAATGGCAGTGACCTCAGCCAACGCATTTTGCGTATACTTTTTCCTACAGAGATCTGGCAATGCCCCATAATCCTGCACTAACATGTCTGTCTTTATTCAATTCTATGTGTCTTGAATAATAAGTCCATCCAAAAAAATCCTTGCTTTTTTCTTTGCATGATAAAGTGAGTACAGACATAAAGCAAACACATTTTAATCTGCTGTGTAACTGGCAGAAGGTGTTCAATGGACCAAATGATACTGCAGAGATTAGCCGCCAGTTTGTTTTTGGGGTTTTTTGTTGGTGTTTTTTTGAGGGGGTTGGGGTTGTTTTTTGGTTCCGTTTTGGGTTGTTTTTTTGGGGGGTGGGGGAGGTAGGGACAGGGACAAGAGAGCAGAGTTAGACATGTTTTCACACTGGTTTTCAGTATTCAGATACATGTCCCTTCCATGACTTCCAAAGCATTAGCCCTAGAACTGCAGCCTGTTGTATCTGAGGATGGTCAGATTCTGCAACAAACTAAGAAGTCTTGCTACACTTGCCTGGGACTGTGCTGAAAGAAGCTGCATTTACTAATTATGTATACATAACTGTGTAATCAGGAGGTAAAACCTGAAACACCATCTAATAGATACAAAGCCAGCAGTTGAGGAAGGGCAGTTCCTGCACTCTTGGATGTGATTTAATGAATCTTGCAGGGGCTTTGACAGAAACGTAATTTGCCAAACCCAGCACATTTTTCACTGCCAATTAATTAAACAGCATTACTGAGAAGAAGTGTCCAGTAAATTAAAGAGCTGCAAGCCTAGAACTTTACATTATCTAATTGTACCACAAACTCAGCTACTGAAATAGATTTGCCTGGTTATCAAAAAGGCGATGAGAAAAGCAGATTTTGAAAATGTTGTTCCCCACACTATTCCTTAAGGTTGACTTATATTTCTGTCTCACTGTAACTCTTCGCTCTCCTGTGACCTACACAATTACTGAGTTACGACAGTGAGAGGCAGTTCCCAGGTCCAGCTATCAATGACACCAAGTTTCAGTGTGCTCTGCACTATGTGTTGCCTGTAACCTTTAAAAGGTTATCCTCCTTTCTCAAAATTCAGAACAACAGAAAAAATCTTTATCCATTCTTGCTTACTGCTCATAGCTTCACAAATGTGATTTCAAAGCTTGACTACAAAGAGCCATGGAAGATGAGCCAAAACAACGTTCTCAGATGGAGAAAACTGCAAACCAGAAAAGTTGACTCTGCAGCCAAAGGGTTGCAAAAGGAACACATCATTTGAACTCTTTCCATCTGAATCATCTCACACGCTTAGCACAGAAGCCAATGTTCTGTGGTTTTAAGCATGCAGAAAGAAAGTTTCCAGTCTCTTCCCATTCATGAAGCTTCACAAGCACTATTTTGGAGAACAAACAGGAATGATGCTCCACTTCATAAAACAGCGTTGAGAATGTGTTTGTCAACATGGCCCATGAAAAACGCAGAAAGGATTATAGCTTTGCATGTTACCTGGTTTTGTGGGAAAGAGACAAGAGAAGGGCCCCTCAACAACTTATCCCCTTTTAATGACTTCTGAAAGTCCTTTACTTTGCTGTTAATACCCAGCCTTGCCCTATCTCACTCAGGAGAGAGTAACATGAAATTTGACTTTCCATGAATTAAAACTAAATTTTGAAAATTACTTTTTTTAAAAAAAAATATATTTTTCTTAAAAAAATACTTAATCTTTTAAGCTCTTCAATGAATTCAACTAATTTTATTTTTAAATAGCTATGTAATTTTTATCATTTTATAGGCCCATCTAATCCCTTGTTCTGAAACTAACTGGGTGCCAAACCACTGAAACAGGCCATAAGAATTTTTCATCTACTAACCAGAAAGAAGAAATTTTAACACAAAGCTCTTCTCTGAGGAGTGAGACAGGCTAACAGGCTGAGACAGACCTCTGCACTCCTGAGATTTTTCTCATTGCTGGAAACCCTGCGAATAAGCTGCTACTTGCCATAATTAAAATCAACATTTCACTGCTTCTCAAAGCTCCACACTATACTTGCACTTCTTAAAAAAAGCAAACAACCTGCAGACATATTTTTAAATGTAGCAACTTACAGGTCTCTCCTTCCTAATCACTGGCAATGTCACACACCTTTTCTAGGAGTCCATTATTAATGTTTTGCTTCTCCTGGTATTTTGCATTTGGAATATTCAAATATGAAGACAGCTACATAGTTCTTTCAGATCAGGCAAATTTGTGATCTCTTGTATGATATGAAGTTTTTCCATCATTTACCAGGTACTACGAACATAAAAACCACTCATGATTGTGGAGCATTCACATGTTGTGACAATTAAATCCATTGGTCACCAGCTAACTTTTGTGTTCACATTTTAGAAGTGGTGACTGAACCCTCATATCAGACCATCCAAGCTCTGATAATCAAAGCCCTCTCCATAATTCTCACACTTCTGTCTCACCCTACAGCTACATGAACCTTAGTGGTTTCAGCAGCTAAGATTTAAGGCTGTACATATACATAATCTGAAACAAAGTCCCTTCCTGGTTTTGACTGAGGTTAATGTTTGAAACTCAAAGTTCAAACTAGAGTTGAATGAAGTAATCAGCTTGCATTCACCCAAAAAAGCTATAAATAAATTGTAGTTTCAGGTTCTGTGATAAAAATTTATCTTAATTCTCACCAAAATCTTGTTTTTCATATATATTGACTGACTACATTCCCGTCATGCAGAAATTATTATTGTGTATAAGATCATGGTTGTTCTTGAACTTCAGACGGGGTTCACAGTGAACAATAGATTTTAGGTCACTCATGTTTAAGAAGTCTTCACAAAATTTATACAATTTCCCAACCACAAAAATTGTATGTTTTGTACTTGCTTCCTCCTTCCTCTTTTTCTGGAGGTAAGTAATTTGGTATAATGTGCTTTAAATGAAGGATTCAAAGCAATTTATAATCTATACCTAGGCAATTTTGCTTATAGCTTAGTGATAAACGCTGTGTCATTTGTTAATAAGAAAGTTTTATTCATGAAAGTAACAACTGTTTTTCACCAGTCTCTCTGGAATATCTTCTCTTAATGAGTTGATTCCAGGTGTCTTGCTTTCTGGAGTAGTTTAAATAGCATAAGTAAACATATACTGCACAGTGTTAATATTTAGGCAGCTGCTTGAATGACTATTTGTATAAGTAGTTATATTTTTGTGGCAGTTGAGCCTTGATCCCAGCTGAGTTGCTGGGATCCCAGGTGCCAGCTGAGTTGCAGCTTTTTAATAATGTTTTTTAATAATGTTCCACATGAATAGTAAAAATTGCATTATGTTGCTATTTATTTCTGAACTAACCCCACAGTTCTTTTATTGCAGCGGGAATTTTGCCTCAGTGAAAAACCACACAACTGAGCTTCAGCGTAGGGCAAACACTGGAAAGCTGTGCCTTCTAGCACCAGATGATGACAAGCATTGTATGGACAGACCTGAAGCAGAGAAATTGCCACAGTCTTTAGGATTTAATTAGCCTGCATGTCAGCATATGTATAGGGGACATTTTGTTCAGAGAGCTCTGCAAAACAAGGACCTAATGCAGCTTCAGGAAGGGAAAGGGCTGAAGAACTGCTTTAGGCAAACAATGTGCTAAAGATGTTTGATTGTATTCAAATGCAAACACTTTTTCCAGGCAAGGTGCTGATGTTGAAGACAATATCTGTTAGATTTTATGTGTGTCTTGACAATGAAAATGTTATTTGAAGTACAGTTATTCCTAATGTAATTTGCAGGATGTACATTATCAGACAATCAAGGCTACAATTTTTTTAAATTTTTTTTTTTTTTAACCTTAAATTTCACAAAATGCACACATTAATCTATCCCAACTGTGCACCTTCAACAGTCCTTCCTATATGGGAACCTTTAAGGTGAATTAAGTTTTCAAAGCACACTTGCGAAGGTTCAGATATTCTTCCCTCTGGAACCCACAACAAAAGTCTATGTTGAGAACCAGTCTCCCACTACATCATTGTATCTCTGTCCTAAGCCTCAGGGCTGGAGGCACAAACAGGTCTGCATGTGCAGCACTAACACCATTCTTCAGTTTCCAGTCATGCTCACCTCCCCCATACATTCAGTTCTTCTGGTTTTAGCAATGTTAGCTATTTGCTGTGTTATCTATCACCTGTATTAATATATGGTCTCTGCATAAACTCCAGAATGCCTAGACCAAGAATAACCATGCTATCTGGTGCAGTGAGCTTTCTCCTAAAAACTGCATGCTCAAGTGCCACAAGACACAGATGACAAAGCTCTCTTGGGTACAGGGACAGACAGCTACAGGAATAATGCAAAGGAGGAAATTTCTGTTTGCTTTTCCAAGGTACCTCCATTTGTCTCTGAAGCGGGACCGATCAGGCAGCTAAAACCAAAGAATAATCTCAAACCTGCTGGTGTTGCAGTGGATTATGAAGTTAAAGTGTACCAAACAACCAAACATCCATAAGCAGCTTGAAGTACCAAAATCACCACTTGTGGAGCACAGGTTACATAGAACATTTATTTAAACACAGCCCTTAGTCACAAAATAAGACTATTTCTTCACTATCTTTCTGCTTTAATTACCTGACTAATTTGTTACTGTTGAGGTCCTGGAGCTCTGTAGTTCAATGTACAAGAAAGTAACAGTACCTTTTCAAAAGTCAGTAAAGTACTTGCAAGCGAAATAACAACTATTCTAAACCTGGCATTTTAACCAACTGATTTTGCATTGTTGTACATACAGCCAACTAGATTCACCTAAAAGAGAACAAGCTAGTCATTGTAATTATAGCAAAGATCAGCTTGTTTATCAAGATGATGAAAAAGTAATAATGGCTTTTTCAAGTGTGCTGGTAAGAGTAATGCAGATATATATTTAAAGATGCACAACCGGGACGAACAAGAATCATTTTTTTTTAAAAACATGAGGAAAGTATTTTTGGTTAAAACAGGCAATTTTCTACATCTTTAGAAATGAGCACTCAATTGTTACTGTCCAGTAGTAAATGAGGACAGTATTTCCACATTGCAATCCAAAAACTCACTCAAGACAAATGGTTTAAACCCAGTATAACATCATTCATGTTACATTTGCTCTAATTATAAAGAAAGCCTAATATTCAGGTACCTTAAAACCCAAGAAAAATTCAAAATACTCTCTGCTTGGATTGCCTTCTGTAAATTACTGACTCCCTTGCTTGCTTTCTAAATAACCACCTACA
>VZTL01037069.1:0-20834 GCA_013400535.1 Scopus umbretta
TATGCCCAGTGCTCTACAGCTGAGCAACACAAACAGCCTGAACTGACGTTGGTTACAGTCAATCTGATGGGCTGATGGGAGGGACTGATAATCAAGGCTGATGCTGAGGGACGGGCATGGCTGACGAGTCATTGACTTCGCCACCCTCCTACCCTGCACGAGACATGCTTAACCAGAGCAGAAATGGTGCAGCCAGGACACTCTGCAGTCAGGTGGCCAAAGACTTCCTTCTCCTGCAATACCCACGGAGGTCCAGGCTTGAAACTATGGGCAGAATTAGTTAATTGAGGGCCAAAAATAACAGTATCTGAATTGGAAAGAGACCTATTTATGACTATGAGAGCAACCAAGGACATTTGAACAAGGTTGAACTGTAATTCTACTACAAAAAAAAAAAAAAAAAAAGTGGGCTTCTCCAACAGTTGGGGCTAAATTAAGCATTACCAACAATCTCCTTTCAGATTCATTTCATATTCCTCACCTATCTTTTCATCTTCTTTTACCATCTTCCTTTCTTCTCTGAAAGCTCTAAGCCATCGTAACTTCTCCTCCAGTTTCTTGGCAAAGAATAAGTGCATTTCCTCAGTCTCCTTGTTATGAAGTTTGAAGGCATTCTTCATGCTGACATTGAAGTCATCATCTCTCCCGTCTTCTATATCCACCACTTCATATTTATCCATGTCTATGCGACCTTTGTAATACAGAATATCTCTTCGTATCAGATCCTACAGAGAGAAAAGGAGACATGGGTTAATCGTAAGATACTTACAGAGCCTGAACTTGGCAAGGAATTCATGGGAGGGCTGAAAAAAAGACAGAAGTAATGGTGAAACCTGGTCAGATTCTTCAAGTCGCATCTGCTGTGAATACATTTGTTGTTGGCTAACAAATGCGGTAGATCATAGGCATAAAAGAACAAAATGCAATGCTCATGCTGCAAAATTTTGCTTGTAGGCATGGAGAAATGCCTTTGAGTAGGCAACATGCTTCCATCATTTTCCATGATGGGAAGTTCTGTTCCATAGGACGAGAAACCTGAAAATATAGGCCACTGGCCTGATGGGATTCCGGTGCTGCAAATGAGGCTGTTGAGGAGCACAAATCCTGAGACATCAGCTCAGGCATGTTTGGCCGTGCAGACTGGGTTGTGCAGATCTCTGTTTTCCAAACACATTCTCAGAGTCGGGGAGATGGGGCTCTCCCCCTTCTCCTCACAACCCATTTCCCATTCATACACAGCTCACTAGCAAGAAAATCACCCTGATTCTCAGTTCAAAGAACTCCTAACCTATCTCTCCCATTATGCCCTGGTTTTAACCTCTTGATCCAGCTCCAATTTTTTCTTTTTCCCTCCTTGGTGTTTATAACCTTTATAACCAAGCCTGTTCATCCTCATCTCCTTCCTAAGTTGGTTATTCCTGCCCCTTGTTTTTCAGCAACAGCTCATTTCTGTACACTGGGAAGCAAGTAGTAAAATAGTTTTCATTATTAATTTTTCAGAACTCGTATGAGAACACCCACAGCTCCATGGCTGTTTGACATGCCCAGCGCAATCTCCGCTCCATGCCGGCAGCAGCCTGTGCCGCGTATCGGCTACCGCGATCCCCCCTGCCAAGCCACGGAGGGGGCGCCGTCACGGCACCTAAGACAGCAGGTAGGCCGAGGTGGCACTAAAAAAAAGTGGTTTGAGATCTACTGTGTCAACTGCTGAATCACAGATGTGAAATTGTGGATGCTCATAAACTGTAGTAAAAAACGGGGAATTTCCTGTTTTCCTCCTTACCTCTTCTTACTTATTTTGGCTTTCCCCATCAAATTTTGTATTGCTTTTACTAGGACTATTCCTGATTTATACTGGTGTGAGAGGAGCATTGGTCCCACATCTCTAGGTCTTTATAGGAACAGATAACAAAAAATGATCATCAGAAAACAGAATGTTAATTACATAGTCATGACCAGGTAAGGTGATTCAAATTACAAGGCATATGTATTTAAAAAACCAAATTTAGCAACACACAATCAAGATTTCCTTCCTCTGCCCACTCTCAAAAGCCAATATTTAGGTACATTAAATTAATTTAACTTAAATACTTTTTGATTTTTGAGAGTGCCCTAAAGATAAATGCTATGTCAAAGGATTCATTTAAGAGGAAAAATAAAATCAATGCACAGCATTTATTTACTCAAATAAGATTTAGTAGTGAGGCTTCTTAAAGATAAGCAGTAGGTATTATTTTAAACAAAACATTCATCTTGGAAGATAAATTGTACGTCATAACTCTTTTAGCAAACTTGCTCATGGATCTGCCAGACAGTATTAACTATCATGAGACAGGGCACTGTCCAGAAGTTTATAGTCTTTAAAACCTGGCTCCTTCTACTGGAATGCTCTAGGGGGAAAAAAAAATCCCCTTAACTAATGTCTTGTACAAACACCTTCCTCTAGTATGTAGGCTTGGAGAAGTGATGCTGTCCAAAACATAAGAAAAGGATATTTCAGGCTGAATATACAGTAGAAAATCTTTCCCGTTCTGTCCTAACTTGTAAAATTGCTTCTTTCCTCTCCCTCTGCGCCCAGTGAAGTGCTGAGAAAAGGCTGTGAGCAGCACACTAAATTTGTTCAATTAAATCAATACTGTGCACTGGGTTTAAATTTGAGTCTTGGACTAGTTCTTAGAAATAGCATTTGTCTTCACCACATTCTCAAAAAAACCCCTTGATAACAAATCTCCCAGGGAAAAAGATGTGCTCCTTAAATTAGCTGTACCAGCAACTATTCTTCTTCCCAGACAGGGAGAACCAACTCACTGCTGATGAAAACTTCCCAAACACAACACTGAACAGACTGTCCTTGTGAATGAGACGGGTGAAGTGGGATCAAACATACTTTTCTATGCAATATTTGTGATTACGTAGAGATTTGTTCTTAGAAGGTATTACAGGAACAGATAATCACAATCCTCCTTCTCACCTGGCTCCGAAAATACAAGGCTCTGTGCGTTAGCTTTTTTCTTACTCATACTAAATATATTTTTTCCTCTTATCTCTCCAATTTTGATTTAGAAAGCATTACAGGCTATTTTTAATAGCTAATGCTAAGTGAATGTTTTAACAGCTCTCTGCTGTCATTATACTTCCAGAGGACAATGGATGGGGTTTGGACACGTCTGACCGAACTGCTCCATGCATTTCCCCTCCGAGGCTGCAGCGGGAACAACCGCTGCCTCCCCCGAGGCTTCTGCAGCGCGTTTTAGGGGCTCCCGTGTTTTGCGGGTGTTGCTGAGTATAGGGTGTGAAGATCACGGTGTTGCCTAGGAGTTGCTGAAGGAGCAATGAGGAGAGCATGGAATCATACAAGTGCTTTTGGAAATAAAATGGCCCCAAAGAATATTATTGTTGGTGAGAACGCAACAGTGGGAAAGAAGCAGCTCGGCTATCGAGACTGTCTGCAGAAAACCCACGAAGAAGAAACACCACGTTTTTGTCCTTGAGCGTTAACTAAGCACACGGACAGCGAGGGAGAGACAGTAAGGGCAAAGTCCTGCCTGCCATTTTTACTTTCTTTTGGAGAAGAAACTTCAGTAACGCATCTAGAAGAAACGCATCATCCTTCCTCCCGTCGCCCTCAGCCTCCAGCTTGGCAGGAACTTTCTGGTGGAGAAACAGCCCCCGGCGTGGGGGGCGGCCCAGAGGAGAGAAGGGTGCCGACATGGAGGAAGATGAAACCAACCTAAGAGGCGCAGAAAGGGTAAGGAGCTCAGAGCAAGTCTGTGCCTGACGTTGCCGAGTGCCGGTCGCTGCCCTGTGCCAACACTGCATTTCCTTCGGACTTCCACAAAAGAAGGACCGTTCCCCCCTCGTTGACTATAAACTCCAGCACCGATACCCCAAGTTTTTAAGAGACCCTTTATTTTTCACAGAGCGGTAGAGCATATAAACGTCTCGGTGAATAACGCGTGTCTGCACATGGAAGACACCTCGTACACACCTAGTTTTGAGAAAGTTCAGCCCATACAGCAGATTAATAACTGTAACCGGATAATGTCGTTTTTACTAGGTTAGGCATTTCCTACTACCACTTCGCCTTTCTTCCCCTCTTCTTGCCAACACTCAATAAATGGATATTATTTCCTAATTGACGAAATTTTAACAGCCATAGCACAGGAAACATAATCATTGTTTGATCTGTGGATATTTTATCACGTATGTACCTACAGCTCTTAAAGAATAACATAAATGCCTTAACTCCTTAGTGAAGCATAGGCAAATGCACAAATTACACTGTAATTGATTTCAATAAAATTTAGGAATTCATCTGGGCTACATGAGCGACGTACAGCCAACAAGGCCAAACCCCGGTTTTAAGGAGCTTTTTATGCATGTGAACAAGAGAATAACAATTCAGGGAACAGGCAGGTAATGAAAGCAATGCTGCTCTGCGTGATTTCTCAAGATGCAGACAGAAAGCCCGTAGCAGGGTCGAGAAATGAACCTCGTTGCTCTGTTTTGTCAAGCGCGGGACTATCTTCCCTTTCTTTGGGCACGTAAGCGGTATCAAACGAGCACACGCCAAGATAAAGGAAAGCAGGTGTGTGGCTGAGGGTGAAAATGGATTGTTTAAACAGACTGGTGTAAGTACTACATGTCAGAAGGACAAAGCAAATACGCGTACGCAAAATGGAGATTTATCAGCTATGTAAGTAGCCACACTGCCGAAAGGAGCTCAGGCTTAGGGGAGGGCAGAAATGGGAGCTGGGACAGGCTGCTGCTATTACTCCGGATTATCCCAGGGATAACAGAGGAGAGAATTAGGAAGAAATTATTGCACTATGGAATTTACCTTCATTTATCTGCTGGATATATTAGCACAGTATTATATATTATCCTGTCCATAGTTAAGCCAGGATGAGCACTAGTTGGTTTACACTGTCCAGTTTTGAATGCCATACAAAATTATTTCTTGTAGTTAGGTAAGTGCAAGAAAATATAAAAAGGCAAAAAAAGAGTCTCAAAACCTGATCGGTGGGGAAAGGCCAAAGAAACGGGGTTGTTTAATCTAGAAAGGACATAAATAAAAGGGAATGTGCTATTGGTATTCCACTACGTGAAAGCTGCTTGTCTTCTAAGGAGGCTGGCGATCGATTATTCTCCATTTCGATTGTAGCTTGGCTTAATTTACCACAAGGGAAAATAGGATTAGATACTTGAAAAAAAAATCTTTCTAGCTCTAAGAGTAGTTAAACACTAGAACAGACAAAATAGGGAAGTCTTGGAACAGCATTCCTTGGAGATTTTAAAAAATAAGGTTAGACAAACATCCATCAGAGATGATCTGAGTATACTTAATCCTGCAAAGGGAATAGCTAATCTCCTGGGGTCCTTCCTAGCTCTGCGTTTTGATGAGAGAAAGGGGACAGATGGAGGAGAAAACGGGATGAGAGCAGGTAGGATTCGTACGGAATTCAGGGGCGGTATGGGAGAAGCCCCAAGGCACAGACCAGGACAGGACCAGGACAGCAAGCACGAGGAGCAGTGACATAATCCTGCAGTCTCTGCAGACAGCATCCAGATTGCATTGCATGGCTCTTAAGGAAATTGATGCATCTAGGTCATTTGCACTTATTTGTCTAAATATGATCTTTTTTTACCCTACAGCTCCTATGATTTCCTTTTCTTTCCCTAGCTGAGGTTAATTAAGCTCTTCCGAATAACGCTCTGCAGTCTGTTCATGTAATATGTACTAAGAATTCACAAGGAAAAGATGAAGCCAAAAAAAGTAATATTTGATGGGAGCACAAAACAAAGTTTTGACACATTACGTAAACCTACGACAATTCTGCTCTCTGCATTTGCTTTGTTGGAGGTTTACAGCTGAAGTGTAAAGGGGGGGAGGTGGCTTTCTCCAGCTGCGCTTGAAAGAAAAAAAATCTCATTAGTGACCAGCGTAAGGAAACCAAGGCTGAACTTGCACTGGAAAACCTGAAGATCTGAAGTTAGGATGCGGCTTCCACAATGAATTATGCACCTACCCCCGAATTATTGCAGTGGATACAGCTGTCTATAGAAAGGACCGCACCCGTAAATCAGACTGTTCGATAACTCTTATCAGTAAGTCGATTTCTGCTCGTTGCTAGTCCTGCTTTCTCCTGCTCTCTGGCTTTTTTTCTGCCACGAGTACCCCAGGCCATAGCTATGTGTGCCAGGCACCGCCTTTGCACGCTGTGGTTGTGCAAGACCCTGTAAGCGATGCTGCAGAGGAAATACAATATTAATCACGAGGAGGGCCATCTCCCTGTGCACTCGATTGCGAAATGGCATTAGAATTAAAAACTGTTCGACAGCTTAAGTAGCATGTAGCACAGAAGGAGGAAATTTTCCCCTCGATCAGAGGGCACAGGTAAGCACCCGAGAGGAGCTGGCCTGGTGCCTGTCCCAGGTTATTTGTTCCTCTTAGCTTTGCGTGCAGCCATCTTCATGCATTTCAGAAACTCCTCCTATTTCTTTCTTAGCAGGTGGCGTACAAGGATGGATGGGGCGGTCTCAAGCAAGGGTTGTGATTTTAGGATGGCACATTTTTTTTCAAGTTCTGTGGTTTGCTCTGTGCTAGGTCACACTCTACTTCTCATGCATAAAACAAATCATCTGTAAAACACAAGCGCAGAAAGAGCCATTTCCAGCCGTGAGTCATTAGATCCCTCTTATGAGCTGACAGTATAAAAGATGCCAACCACGAAATAATCTGTTACCAGTTTCTCATTGCACATATAGGTTACTGGTCCTCCTGGTTATCAAAATCCCGCGTGTTCCGATGGGAAAGTAGTTTCAAAATGACTTAGGGAGGAATTGTGCACTCTGAGTACATGGATACAGTCAGGTCTTCTGAGCACAGCTCCCGAGGCTGGCAGGGACCGGCTGTGGGCCTTCGGGTGAAATGCAATTCCTCCCTCAGCCCTCCCCCATCTCTATAATGGGATAATGATATTTGCTTATTTTACAGGGCAACTGGGAGCTGTAAATAAGTAATCAGCGAGAGACACATTGGAAGCCTTTGATGGTGGGTCTTTAACAGCTCAAAGCCTTGTAAGAATAGCTTAGCGTTACACATGCTTCGGGATTCGGAGCCGGCAAAGGGAGGCCGAGAGGAGGCTCTGCAGGCAGCGATGGAGCCCGCGGAGGCAGACGCGGCATGGCGCAGATCCCTCCATCCCTCCCGCAAGGCAAAGGGCGGCCTGAGCAACACGCCAACGGGGTGGCTCTTCCGCTGGGGATCGTCACTCCGTCCCCACCGCATCCCAGTAGAGGTTTTTCTGAGATATTTTCCTCTTACGCTGAGCATGGGTGACCGCAGAATGTCGCACGAGGGGTTTCTCCCCTCACTCCTCCCTACCCAAGATCATGGCTTGGCGTGAGGAATGGCGCCGGGGAGGCAACAGCCCTCGCAAGCGCTCACGGGGCTGGAAGGCTGGGAGTGTTATGCTGTGTACACACAGATAAAGCAAAGCCAGGGCTTGCCTGAAACGACTAATAATTGAAACATAACACAGACAAGGCAGCAAGGTAGCAGCGTGGTCAGTATAAAAAGCAGCAGTCCCCGGAGGCTATTTTTGCCCAGAAGATGACGTGTTCTTCAGGAATCAAAGGAGAACGGGGATCCAAGGATGAGGCTGAAGAAAGACCCGCCTACAGGCAAGCTGTACAACTCGGTGAATAGCTGATGTTGAAACAGGTGATGAAGAGTGAATAGTTGATGCTGAAATTAGGAAGAGACTAAATCAGGGTCCATAATAACTGCACCTAAACACCAACCCGCTTTTTGGAAAAGGCAGAGATTTGGAAAAGGCTGAGTTGTCTTTTGCACTCAGGTGTGGGTCTCAGACCCCTCTCTGATGATTTCTTGTCGACCTGGGCAGAGGCTGCAGAGCAGAATGGAAGAAGCAGAGGGAGCGAGCAGAGTTGTTCAATTTACTCCTGAAATTTGTCCTGATTTTCCTGCCTGCCTGCTCTCTAGCTTCACTCTGCCCAGCCTGCCGTGAGCAATGAGAGCATGGCATGCTGCCACTTTGCCATGTCTTTGGGTATCTTTAGTCATAAGGGCTTTCAACGTTCTTTGGCTTTTCAAAAAAAGATTCAGAGCCTACATTTTTAAAATCTAATTTACCTTAAAGCCACCCTTTGAAGAAAGCAGCCCAGCCTGCTTTTCGTGAACACCAAGGACACAGTTTTCCACAGCATTTGTTCATTTAACTTAACCCTACTGCGGGCCGATTTTTAAGACGGGACACTGGCGCGCTGTTCTCACCAACCTCCCCGGAGCCTGAGTGCATTACAAAACCGGGCTTCTCTTCTGTCCAAATGAGACCTTAAAACTCAATGAACCCTTCTGAATATTTTTGTCCTAAATATCCTTGATATCAGGAAATAAATCTAAGCCCTGCTAAGTGGCTGGATGCCAGCGACTGTAGCTTCGCTGTCACCCTGTCGGACACAGACGTTCGGGCTGAGCCAGCCTTTGGGAGCACAGAAATGGGGTCTGCACAGCACAGCCTGAAAATGCAATGAGGGATGGAGCGTGTTGGAAACAGGGGGATGCAACACCACCGCTGCGACTCAACCTCGGCCACTCGCTTCCCACCGCAAGCGTGCTAGGATGGGCCAAATTGTTTGTTACAAGTTTCCCCAGGGGCTGCCACGGGAAGAGGGCAGCCGAAATCCTGCGATACCCGTTTACGTAACTCCTCCTTGCACAAGGACAGCTGTGCTGGGGAGGTCGGCAGATTCCTGCCAAATTATTCAGCAGTGTCTGTCTCCTGAGTTTGGAAAGAGACGTTTGATTCATCCTTGCCAGCTCCATGAAGCTGCAGTGTGGGATCCGAGTGGGGGAGGACTGGAGCTGAAAGCATTTATGTGGAAATGCTATTTTCGTTCAACGTGTTTAGTGGAACATCAGTGGCATTTTGATGCCTTGTTCCACCTCAAGCCCAGTCACACTGGCTGCAAAGCACCGAGGCGAGGGCGAGTGCATTTCCAAAGAACTAATAACAGGAAGAGACGGGAAACCCTTCTGCAGACACGTCACTCGGCTTTTCTGGTCTCTCCAGTTTGCTCCCAGGGGCTTAAAACTGTGCTGCTGAAAGGCCACAGCAGGAGGAGGGTTAGATTTTTCAGCTTTTGAGGTTTTGCTTGTGGGCCAAATTTACACCCACTGCAATTACAGGAGCGATAAATTAGACACAAGATTATATTGTATAGCATCTTGCATATCTGCATGGCTATATGAGTAGGCTAAACCTGTTCCCTATCCAGAAAAGAAAACACAGACTGTGAAGGACCCTCAAGTCAGCCCTTTCTGGATTTTACCACTGAACTAGCAACTAACAACCTAAAGCCTTCTCCCACCCTCCTCCAGCTGGCTCCCCTGGCTGAGCCTGATGGTTTTCTCCCGACATCTCCTACGTCCCAGCGACCTCTCTGGAGCCCGCCCTTCCCTCTCTGCCTGCCCACGGAGCAGCGGGAGGGCAGCGCCGGCCTCCCCGAGCCAGCAGAACGGCAGCAGGTTGCTGCAGGCTGCCGGCCCCGCTCAGGACAGCCCGTTAGCACGAGTCCTCCTGCAAAACCGCGCTCAGGGCACCTAACTGGCGTGTGCGCATCCCTGCCAAAGGGTCACCGAGCAAATGCATGCAGGGCTATTTGACCTGTTAAAAGGGACGTTTTCTTTTCTTGAATATGCCATATCTGAAAGCTAGAGTACTTTCTCGTAACTTTTTAATATATATCCTGTCAATTGCTGGAATTCATCCTTTGTGTTCAGCTATCTGCTAGCCAAGGAGACTGCCAGGAGGATCAGACTTCCTTGCCATGCTCCGGACCCACCAAAACCTCTTGTCTGCAGACAGCACCGACTGATCAGCTGGGCACGAACGTGGGGCTAGGTCAGCGGGGCTGTGGAAACATTGTTCTCTAAAAACTTAATTTTATACTTTGCTTTGGGACTGCGATCAAGCCAGCGTGCCTTCTCTGGCTGTCTTCATGCTCATCTTATGCTACCTCGCTCGCTCAAACAGCAGCACGCCTTGCCCGTCAGTGCAGCCCACCACCGAGTCTCTACCAAGCTGCTGGTCGAAAACAGGGAAGCACAGCCTGTCCCATTTTCCCACCCTGCTGCAGGCTGGACCCAGGCCTGACCCAAAACATGGCATTTCATGGAGATTTGTGTTACTGGGAGGAAAAGAAGGGGTGGGAGGTGCCACAGAAGTCAAACAGTGTTCCTTGTGGGTCAAAAAACCACTTGAAGTAGTAAGAATTGTCCCAGTGCTGCTCTGTGTTTGCAAACAAGATTTTCGGCTCGCCCTGTGAGACCCATTTGTTGTGTAATAAAAGCAGGGCCGTGGTTTTGGTGCAAAGATTACCTCAATGTTTTTAACAGAAGCGATATGGGAACTAGACCTTCTTACACTAAATGGGCTCAGAAATGTCTCTTTTATCTTCCCATTTGGAAACTTGAACAGCAATGGAGTTTGACAGGATTATTTTATTTACTCTATCTCCTATAGCACAGCTATTTCTGGGTAGCTGTCTGGCTACTGCTATTAAACTGGTCTCATTTTGCTTCTCATCCAACCTGCTTTGCTCTGAGAGCTCAAGGGAAGACAGCAATAGCAATAAACCACAAGCTGGAGTTTGCATTGCCTCTTGATTACGAGAGACACATAAAAAGTGCAAATGAAAACTAAATGTGTTTCACGCAGTCACTGATCTTCCTGCTCTGTCAGAAAACACTAAACACAGAACCCCATCAAGGACTGTTCGACTACTGGTGAAAGAAAACCGTAATTTGGTGCAGAAACTCTGTTAACCCTTCATACTGTCATTTCCAGCCTAATGCCACAGTGCTCTCGAGCCCGTTGGGGAAACCCAAACTATTACCCAGAACAGAAAAAAGAAGATCCTCATCTCTTACATGATAAGCACCTCCAGCATCCCCCAGCATAACCAGCTATGATCATAATTAATGCTGTGTGTCACAGTCCTGGATGTTAAGTACTATGATTTGCAAATTTAAAGCATCTCTCTGTCAAACCCTCTCAACTTCAGGGTGATAAGAAAAGTAGACCCTGTGCCTTTAAGGCAACATCTTTTAACGCTACCATCACCAAGGATTGACTTCATTTCTTGGTAATTACGGTTAGCATACTGGAATATGTATTCTTCTTTCCTGATTATAGACAGATGGTAAGTCAAACTGAGGCTAGTGCCTGCTTCCTACACAGTTTATTCCCTTCTTCCTTTCCAAAAAGCATTTTTGCATGAGGGTAACCAACCAACAGTCTCTTCTGAAGAAAGCATCGCTTTGTCCTCATGCACACTGCGATGTCCCAATCTCTGGTTCAGGAAAGACAGGCAGAAAATTCATTAGGAGAGTTGGGCATTAATCCAATAGCTGAAAGTTACCCAGCTTTGCAACGAAAATCTAAATCGTAAGCTATCCCTGTGGCTCTTTATCAGGAAGCGTAGACATCCAAACTAACTTGGTGTCCCCCTTTTGACACAGTTCTGGAAATGCTCTGCAGCACCTACCTACATCCACCGGTATTTCAGTATTTGGTTTGTTGAACACTGAAGTGGGTGACATGGCCATTTCATCTGATGAAACTTCTCACTTCCTAGCACCAGAAAATACTTCAGTGGTGATATTGGGAAGTGACCAGTGCTGTCTCTGATGACAAAATCTACGCCAAAGAGATTGATTTGTAAAGCTCGGAAACCAATTTTATTTGTGAAAAATTTCCCACACAAGTTGCTTTGCAAGATGTTGGCCAGAAATGAGAGCTGGCTGCCATAGTGTCAGCTTCTCCAGCTGCTGCTACTGCTCTTATTCATGCAGCTCTTGTAAATCTTAGTGCAAGTTTCCTGCTTGGAAGAAAGACTTAAATATACCCATACTGGCAGAGACAACATCTGTCAGCACATGTGAATGCAACCCTTTATAATTACTCATTTTCACAAACTAGGTTTCTGTCTGAAGTCCTGTCAGCTCTCCGAGATGTGGTGGTCACAGGAATGCATTTGGGGTTTCTCAGTCTGAGGCAGTGGAACTCACACAGGCAACCAGGGAAGGGTCTGAGCCTTCCCACTGGATCCGACCAGTGCCATCCCTCCTTTCCTGACAGCTCAAATGTATTAACAACTAGTTCATTATAGTCATATTAATATAGTCATATAGTTCAATACAGTCATACTAATGACTATACTTACACCTGGTTCTTTTCATGCAAACCAACCATCAACCAGGTAGTCACCCAGCTGCCCACATGCCCTTCTGCCAAGACAGACCCTTGGCTTGGCTCACATTGCAAAAGCCCTTGCAAAAATCCTAGGAGATGCAGCCAGTGGGAAGACAAGAAGGACATTCATGTTCAAGGAGCTGCTCCCACCAGCAGCTCTCGGTCCATCCCACCCACCTGCTCAGCAGCATATCACCTTTTATGAGACGAGTGAGCAATAGGATACAAGGGGGTGATTCCAACCTGCAGAGATCTGCGGACACCCACGATTTCAAAAGGCCAGGCCGATGCTGAAACCTTCCTTGAAGTGTTCGGGAACAACTAATAAATACAGTGAATGTTGATCAGTGAGCCCCGGTCTGTCAGATGGCTGGCCTGGCATTACCGATGATATGCCACTTGTGCAGGCGTCTCAAGCAGGGGAACAACGAGGTGATAATCTCAAGGAGAATCACCCTGAGAGTTATCCTCCCTCGCAGAAATGTCTTGGCCAGATGTTCAACAGAGAAAGACCCCATAACCTTGAAACATTTTCAGACATCAACAGAAAGGGATGGCAAAGCTTCTGGAAAGTAGGTCATATTCAAAGCAGACAGGAGTTTATTTGGAAATATGTTAACTGCTGCTGAAAGGAGATAGCTGGATACCAGAAATACCACCATAGCCCACAGACCTTATTCCCTGGGCACAGGTAACACCGGACGGATCAGCAGGAAAAAGAAACTTGGTAGTTCTTGGTAGCATACGATAGGAGTCCTGCTGAAACTTTCCTAGGCCATCTGCCTGTACAGCTGATGGAACAAATGTGATCCAACATATGAAAAAAAAAAAAAAAGTGTTTTCTGAGATTGTGGCTTGTGCCTTGTCTTCAGAGCCACACAAAGGACACGGAGCAGTTGAACCCGAGCAGTCCTCATTGTTTACTACCTGGTAGCAAAACTGCTATGAAGAAACCCAAACTTACCAGGGGGTGAGGTGACATATTACTTTGCTAACAGCGCTCACCTGAAGTAATGGGTACAAAATGAGTTGTTACCTTGGCTATAGATAGAATTTTTTAATACTCTGCCTAGTTCAGCAGCAATACAGCCTGCCCAAAGCATCAGCAGCTTGCAATACAGACACAAACAAGGGTTGTGGGCATCTGTGTAGCAGTGTGCTCTCTTGGGACTGATATATGCCGCACACCGGTTGGCTGGAAGCAGAATGCTGCTGAAATTTTTGCAGCAAAAGAAAAACTGGCTTTCACCAGCAGTTTTCCAGCTACTGCAGGAATTCATATACCATCTTCCTACACCTACCATCCATCTACCGGTGCCAGCGAATGCCACTAACACCTCACCTTAGCCTACCAGGGTGAAGCTGATTCCAGCCAGTTTTGCCGCAGAGAAATCATTTCATCTTCCACTGCACGAACTAGTGAGCAGGAATCTGACAGTCTTTGCGATGTGAGCCCACTGTGTAACAAGTTTTGCAGACAATGGAGTTCAAAGGGAATGACAGAGAATATCAACATCCAAAACTGTCACAGAGCTTATGACATCGAACTGTATCTGTTCCCTCAGAAACTCATGTATCGGTATCTGCCAAACCACAGAATCCATATGCATTACTAGGGGATTCAAGAGCACTGAGCTGTTGCAGCTGCAAATATCTACAAGGGAGACAACAGGTAACGAAGGTGAGGATGATGTGCAGATAACTGCAGTGAAGATCTAGAGGAGTGGGAGATCTTGGTTGAAATACGTGCTTGTCTTCTACAGCCTCTCAGGTTATCTAGCATACTTTCATCAAACTACAGTATCCGTGATATATTTAAATACGGAATTGGTTTTAGTTCCTTATTTCTATTAAAAATCTCTTTTGACCAATAAAGAGGTAAAATTCAACCACTGTAATTCAAAAATAAATGTATTCTCAAATAGACCATGTCATAACCAAGGATGTATCCTACCTACTAATTTATTAAATCTGAAGAAAACCCACATATGCGGATGATTTTCTGCAGAGGAAGATTCACTGAGATGTGCTATCGTAAGTGGTACCAAAGCTGAAAATTTTCATCAGGCTCACTAACTGAACAGACCTCATGCAAAACACGGGTCAGGTTGTCCATGAGTCTTCTCATTGCCTGTGTCTGGAATAAGAGGGGTGCTGTTCTATCTGCTGCTTTGGAAACCTCTAAAGGACTTAATTCTCCCTGTACACGAGGCAGAGGAGCTGGCAGCCCTGGGCCAGTCCGAACTCTGAGGCCTTCTGGAAATCTCAAACTTTCCTTTCTGGGCTCAGACAACTCCAGTTCCCTGAGGGTTTGTTCAAGTGGGGCATGAAAGCATACCCTCGTGCCCTCTCAAGCACTTTACTTCCCATGACTGTGCTGCAGAGGACCCCAGGACACGGTGCTCTGCCCGCTGCTGGCCAGGCGGAGCTGGAGCACCAGCCCCCCCCCAGACCTGCTGTCTTCTCCCTGCTCCTGGGGACGTGTGGGTCATACTTCATCTCCCTCAGAGAATACATTCAAAGCATAGGGGAAAGAAGGCTGGCCCCAGCCTCCCACACCTTGCTATAAACGGTGCTTCACTGAGAAGGCGCCAGGATATAGCGCTCTGACTCCAAAGCAGAGGTTATCTTGCTAGATGGTTGCCCTTTGGGATCTGTAACAGCAAAGCCTGACACAAGGGTCAAGACAACACAGGCTATAAACCATTCAGATTTATTTTATATAGGATGCATGATCCTAAAACGTGAGCTAACACTCCTCTGAATTCCATACTCAGACAATCTTTCTTAAAAATCTTCAAGGAAAACGTTATCAAGACGGGCGAGTCCAGCTGTAACCCTGTCTCCCCTCCTACCCCAACACTCTGAAGAAGAAAAACAAGTGCAGTTTGATGCTGGCAAAGGAGATGCAGAAGGAGAACCTACAGTGAGGTAGGAACGGTGTGCCCGTGGTATTGGTCTCACCAGATGAGTTACCACCCTCTGCCCTGTCACCCCAAAGCTCAGTGGGCACACTATCCCACAAGACCTCGGCAAGCGGCAGAGGCGTCTGCCACATCCTGACATGGAACCATCTCCCTGCCAGGAAGACCCAGACCACCGTGCTGCAGCCGAGACAGCTAAAATCTGCAGAGCATTTTCCTGTGAAGGCATCTCTTGTGAAGCATTGCCACACACACACCCCACAAAATGCCTTTTGAATACATAAGGGAAGAGGACAGCGTCACGCTAACACTGTTTGCATACTGATACAACATTTTGAGCCCCCAACAGCCGGCTGTGAATTGCTGAACGCTCTCCACTTACACTGATGACCACGGAAATCCCAGCTCTGATTCTCCTGGGAGTGAAGAGAATGCGCGATACCTCTCTGGATAAGACCCAGCGCACGCCAAACTGGATGCTGTCTTATGAATTGGAAATGCAGGGTCACAATCAAAGTGTAGGCGGTCAAGATTAAAAATTAAACCCAGCTGCGTACTTCCAGACTCATTTTGACAGTTCTCTGAACATCTGACTTTGTTATTGTTGCTCTGTGGTAATTTTTTTTACAGAGCCAGGAAAGAAGTAAAAGGCACAGCAGCGAGGAGGGGAAAAATAAGCACATGCATTCCAGAAGGCAAAATTTCAGTCAACCATGACTCAGGAGAAGAAAGTGCCACCCACTGAACTGCACAGGCCGCAGCTCCGCGTCCCGCGGCAGCGGGCAGTGATGCTGCGGTGAGTCAGGAGCCACCCACGCCTCCACCCACGCCGCTGCCGGCGGCGGCAGGGCGCTCCTCGGAGGGCTGCCACGCAGCGCGGGTCTCGCTCAACCTTTCCTTAGCATACGAGATGTGACAGGAACACAGCCCTGGTGTGTTTGGCTGGAGACATCCGCAGCTCACCCTCGGTCCCACTTGAAGCTGGTCCAGGGGACTCCCTCTGCAGAGTTATCTGTACAGCTGCAGTGAAAATGTCAATGAATCCCTGTCTGCCAGAAGACAGAGGCACCCAGGACTTGTGAGCTCTGTCACTTCACCTTGCACAGTTGTGATGGCAATGAGCTGGGATCACCTTAGCCAGACTACAGCAATACAGCTGCGATGCTGCTGCTCAACACAGTCGCTCCGAAACACCGTTCACCTGCTGCTATTAATACTACAACACATTAGCATCAGTATTCCTCCCTACCTTTTTCTACCTTCGTGATGGGTTTCGTGGCAGAGATATGCCTTATAAAAACCAGCACAGCAGCTACATGAGGATGAGGCTTAAAAAGCATTTCACCAAATGACAGCAATATACCCTGCTGCAGACCCGGCTGCTGCCTGATATTTTTTCAAGAGGCAGCAAACATCATTTTAATGCAGTAACTGAGTTGTCAGGCTTCATAGTTCATATAGAAATCCTAGGGCTATCTAATCCCAGATCATATGCTGCAGCCAAAACCCAAAAGTAGAAGTGAGGCAAGGAGCCAAACAAGGGGCACATGAGAAAAAGGCATGAAATGAACAAGTGGAGGCTGGATTTGCTACAAGCATAAAAATCTCTCTATCACAGTATACTCACCGTCCTGTAATTCAGCATTTCTAGCATGTGGATTGCCCTTCCTCAGTGCTCTCCGTGTCGTCTTCTGCATGCGTAGCACACAGCCACCTTGCCCTAAAAACTACTTTGGACTGGAAAGCCTGTCCGCAGCATGTCCTTAGCCGTGCTGCTTTCTCCCTGGATGTCCTTACCTTCTTGCAGAGAACCATCTGGTGATCAAAGAGAAAGAAAACACGCTGCTGGTTCCGTCCATAAGGCTGGTAAATCCAGGACATCTCTCCCGTGTAGATCAACTCTGAGCTGCGGTCCAAGATATCGTCTCCCTAGAGGGCACAGAGAACGAGGCCGAGTGAACCGCCGCTCCCAGCCAGGGCAGTGGATATGTTTCTCTTTGCAGGATGGGAAGGAGCAATAATTAAATGAGATTTTGGCCCTTCTGCAGCTCTCAAAGCTGCCCCATCTGACTTCAGAAACTGGAGATGGGGTAATTCTGAAGGAAGGGATATAAATGCAATAAAAGTGTGGACACTCGAAGCATGGTCATTATGGTTCACATTGCAATGACGAAAGAAACAGCAGAACTGCTGCTCCAGACACTGCCCCTCTTCCCCCCCCTCCAGGTACCACCAGACCCTGGATTAGTGGTCAAACGTTGGCACAGGCTGCCCAGGGAGGTGGTGGAGTCACCGTCCCTGGAGGTATTAAAAAAACGTGTAGACGTGGCCCTCTGGGACATGGTTTAGTAGGCATGGTGGTGTTGGGTTGGCGGTTGGATTGGATGATCTCAGAGGGCTTTTCCAACCTTAGCGATTCGGTGATTCTATGATCTCACTGCAGGTGCCGGTGGCACCCTGAGAGCGAAGCCCCTTCCTCCTTCCCACGGCACAGCCACTTTGTATTCAGGATAGAAAATTCCCTGGCACCCCCCACTTTAAAATAGCATCCCATGGCACATCCCCTCCTGAGATCTCAGGCCAGCTACCGAAGTCATTGACACTGGGATATCAATTCCCCCACCTGCGAGGCTGCCAAAACTCACCCCTCCAGATTGTTGCCTCTTCCCACTCACTGAAGCAATTACAGTCCCTTCTCCCATAGCTCATTAGAGCTCCCCACCTCCAAAAAACTGTCAGGACCACCCCGGCTCCTCTGGCAGCCTCCAGCCCCCCGGGCTGGCAAGGCCTTCCCGGCCGGTTGCCAGAATGCCCTCACCCTTTCTCTGCCTCCGGCTAACGCTTGTTTTCCTCTCCAGTTTTTTTTAAGGATTCATGAGCAGATGGTCTTGAAAACACAGCGCTCGCTCTCCCACTCTCCGAGAGAACAAATGCAGTCACCCTCCGCTAATTGGGATGAGCTGGACTTTTCAAAAAGTTAATTAAAATCTATTTATTAAAAATGGGCGAATTCACAACCACCTGCCCTGTGGGCATCTAAGTGTATCTCTCACTCTGAAACACCACAGAAGGAATGAGGATGACTTCAGCTGAAAGGTAAGGAGCTGGATTCAGGAGCAAGTGAGAGAAAAGCTTTTTTATTTTTTTTCTTTTCTTTTTGGCTCTGAAACTAGTGCAATTCTGGCTTTGATGCCAAGCTAGAACCAATTTCTGGGACAAGACCATCACAAAATCTCGGCAAACAGCTTGTAAAGGTTCAGCCAGCTATGGGGGGGCATCTAGGTAGACTTGCTTTTCTGGTAGTGCTTACACTTGTAGGTGCCAAAGCAACCAAGAGTCATCCCCGCTCCTAATTTCTTGGTGAGGATTTCAGACTGCTGTTCAGGTAAGTGTGTAATTAACCTCTCAGCATTGATTGGAAGCGACTGCCTGAGTCCCTGGGCCCTGTGACAACAGCAACTTCATTAAGTCGCTGCATCATCATGCTGCAGCACAGACTTTCAAATCGCCTTAGCGAGGTATTTATCCACCTCTCTATCTCCCTTCTGTGGCTGTGGTATCTGCAGGTCTAATTAGGGATAACTTCCCGGGAACACAGAGGGTCGCTCCCAGCAGGCATGGGCTGTGCATCTTGTCATGTCTCAAGAGTGTGGTGTCAGGGTCCAATTTCAGCCATGGTACCTCCTGGCCAGAAACCGGGGTCTGTGCGCTGCTGCCACAGCTCAGATAAACGCAAGCCCTTGAGAAAGAAGCCTCTGAAGAAAGCGCACCGTCTCCAGAAACTGTCGGCTTTCCTGCCTAAACATGAGCTTATACAAAGAAGAGTCATACAAGCCTATGGATGGGAACTTTTATGAGAGGGGGCGAGCCTAGAAGAGGCTGGCTGCTAAAAATAGAAAGCCAGTTTTGTCTTTTACTCCTGTGGTAGCATCTCAAGCCTGAGGACACACAGAGGACTCTGTAAACACTTCTACTTGATTAGCTGAATCCAAACTGTGTAGTCCCTGCAAGCAATACAAACCAAAAAAATTTAGATCTGAAATGATAGGATTTGTATTGCATTTTTTATGTTGGGAAAACAATTTCTATATACAGTCCATAGGCTAGAAATAGATGATTTCCAGTGCCTGGTTAGCAAATTTGGAAATATATATTGCAAATAGTTTTGGACTAGCACACAGATGGCCAGCCTTCAGCCCCCAAGAGCAGCATCTCCATGGCCCTGCCTGTTCCTCAAGCCCTCGGCTGCTCTAGCAATACACCAGTGTGGTTGTGCTGCCAGACCTCCTAGAGCAGATGCAATGAACCTTGAAAGGCTTTTTTTTTTTCCCCTGACAGAGTTATACCACCTCTTTGAACAGCATGAACTGTCTTCTGCTGGTGGAGCGTCCCTACTGGGTAGGCTCATGGGGTCAGTTGCAGGGCGATGGGCAAGAAGGGAAGCATTTGCTTTTCTGCTCCACTGCTAACATGACTGCCCCAGCAAGCCTCAATATTTGGTCCTGACTTGAGGCAGGCTTTCCGCAATGCCTCTGCCAGTCCTCCTCTAAAGCCAGTCCTAGGCCTGGATCCCTCCAAAACCAGGATCCTGTACAAAACTAGGTAAAAATTTTCTTTTCCATTTTTCCCCAAGCAACTCCTTGAGAGGCTGGATCATCTATATCCTTCTGTAAGTTAAGAGAAATACTGCAAAAAAAGGAAGAGGATGAACTTTTATTGAACTATTCCGAACTGGCAGATGTCCTACTGACTTCAGCACTGCGCAACAGCAAAATGGCCAAGAGAAGACTAGATGACCTCCCAAGGTCTCTTCCAACCTGAGTTATCGTATAAGCCTATAATAAAACAACTCAGACCTCCCCAGCCTGCATCAAGGGTTTGCACTGTGCATCCTGCTACATGCAAAGGGCAGGAAAAAGCAAGCCGACTCCTCTTTTCCTCATGCAGTTACAGGCAGAGTCCTGCTACTTAGTGTGCAGTAATGGGAGCAGAAGGTCACCCAGATCTAGGCTGGGTGTGTGCTTCATGCTCCCTCAAGCTTGCCAGCGCTAGAATGACATACAAAGTCCTGGGGCTAATCCTGACCGCTGCAGCAGAGGGTCAGCTCTTCTGCTACGGAAAGAAGTTGATCATCAGCTCCCCAGCTACGCTATAGGTGACCACCACTTTCTATAATGAGGAACTGGAAGGACCCAAAAGGTTTTTGCTAGTGTCATGAAAGAACTGCTGTTGGGAGCACCACCGTTACGAGGAAGGGCACGGCACAGCGAGCTGCAGCACGTTACACCTCCCAGTCTGCCCCGCTCCTTCTTCCCATGAGCAATCCCGGAGCAGACGCTGTCCCAGGCTCAGCAATGCTCATCAGCGTGTTGGGCCCGCTCCCCTGTGTCCGAGCCCACCTCCTGACATGGTTCTGGCTGTCACTGCTGGGCACAAAACCCCCTTTACTAGTTAACATTCAGCGAGCAGGGCTCTCTTCTGCCTGACGCTGCTGTTCTTTAATTAGAGATTGACAGGCTGATTAGCACCCTGGGCTACAGAAAGATCAGAAAAAGGAAAGGAAAGAAATGTTGTCCTTTTCATCACGCTCATTTTTTGATACCTTCTGTTGCTGGGGGGGGGGGGGGGG
>VZTL01037069.1:20857-37373 GCA_013400535.1 Scopus umbretta
GAGGGGGGGAGAAGAAGGAAAAAAAAAGAAAGATCTGTTTCAGTTCCTGATGCATTTTTTTTCCCACGAGGATTTCTCACCAGGCTGTCCTCACTTTGAAAACACTATGTTGGTTGCATGCATCTTTTTTTTCATGTCATTCTTGGATTCAGTAACGTAATATTAGGCTGATGCCAACTATTATATATTACATAATTAAGGGCACCAAGTCTTGATTTAAAGGACCTGTAAATAACAAGAACGGGAAGAAATTTAAAAGGACAGTGTTCATTATATTTCTCAATTATATATATTTTTCCCTTCATGTAAATTTAACCTCTTGAAACCTGCCAAAGTGGCAACCCATGGGAATCTGGTAGAAATATCTAAATATCTACGTAAACAAAAGTGATCTGTTTAAATAGCAAGTTAAAACTAATCCGGGCTGATGAGTGAGGCTTTCTCCTGTGCCAAACATCCCGCCACTGGCTCGGGGACCTCCACAGATCCCCTCCCAGGGAACGCGTGCCACATCGTCTCCCTCTGAGAAAAACCTGGCTGAAAGGGAGGGAAGCGTTGCTGGCAGCTGCCACGAGGGCCGGAGAGGGAGCCTGAAATGCTGCAGGAATTGCCGCTTCATTTTCTTTTGAAGTGGTTCAAGAACCGCATGAAAAGGCATAAAATAGAGCAATTCTGAGGTGTGCCAACGCGCAGATCTGTCTTCCGTCTCCACATCATCCGTAACAGGCACTCTCAAGGGTGCAGTTGCACTTGAGGCTGCGGCGGGCACCGCAGTCGTGCCCAGGCAAATGGCGAGCTTGCAAATCCCAGGAGCAGCGCCGCGGGGAGCCGGGCCCAGCAGCACGCTCACCGGCGAGCCTCCGTGGGCTTGCCGGAGCCACCGGGAGGGCAGGAGAACGGTGACGCGCTCCTCCGATGGCTGCCCAGCAAAGACTGCACAGGAGCAGAGCGCGGAAGGCTCCTTCGCTCCCACTGCCTCATTTGGGTGCCTGCAAATACAGCACTGCCCGAACTGGGGCTTGAAAGGACTTGGAAACGATGATGGGCTTTGTGGAAATCATCGCTTCATAGTACTGGGGGGTGTGTGTGTATATGTACACACAGATATTACCCACTGACCTTTGAGATCTGTAACTCTCTCTCAGAGGGCAAGAGCACTAGAAGGGCCTGAGCACGTAAAGGCTGCCCAGGATGGGCTCTCTCTGGCCTGTTTGAAGCCTGATGCAGAGGAGACTTCGCAGCCTGGTCTGAACCCGCTCCAGCTAACTTTGTGTGCCAGTTTTGCCTGCTTGCCTTTAAATGTCACCGTTTTGATCTGAGGGTATTTAACTACAAGTAAGGGGATGACGCTGAATGAAGGGAAATAGAGGTTGAACATCAGGAAACACTTCATAACAACGAGAGCTCTCAGACATTGAAAGGTCTCGGCAGGAGGTGGTGGAAGCCCTACATTCTGCGCCGTTACCAACTGAAAGGACAAAAGGCACTAGAGAATTCGGTGGAGGCAGGGGCAGCACCTCTCTAGATCTGTTTATATATTGGAAATTCAGGTTACAAAATAAAGAAGTGAGTCATACATGGCTACAGTCCAATCCAAGCTTTTCGGTCAAGACCACGTTCCTATGAATTATACAGGAACACGTTTCAAAGTGATTGGGATTATTTCTAATTTACAGTAGTCAGTGAGATCAGAATCTCCCCTTAAGGTTCTGCTCAGTCATTACGCGTATAAGGCTGCCAAAGCTGCCGATAATTCCTTAAGACTTCGCGCCCCGGCTGCCACAGCTCGGTTAGCAGGTGCCACTGGAGTCAGGCCACCCTTTCTCGGTCCCATTCGCAATTCAAACCATCAGACCCTGCTGATGTGGCTTCTTGGAGAAAAAAAGCTGGCCTTGGTTGACTAAAGGACGTTCACATTTCTCAAACGCTGACCCTGAAATTCACCTTCACAAGGCCATGCAGAAAATCCTGAGGGATAAAAATGATTCCTGAAACACATAGGCACAACTCCATGCGATTCAGTAAAATCCCTTCTGCTTAAATTAGCTAAGATATGCCCCCTACTTTTTCTATTTGTTTTAGGATCAGCAATATGTGTACATTCCCAATAACACCCTCTCCTTGCAAGAAAATGTGTACATACACGTTGTATATTTCAAGGACATTTCAAATATTCACTCACTAAATATTTTTTGTTTGGTTTGGATTTTTTTCTTCTGTTTAAAAAAAAAAAAAAAAAAAATCTTTCTCCAACATCTCATCACAAAACACAGGTAAATTTAGAAATGAAAATGCAATTTCAAACCAGAGAGTCAATATTGTTAGTCCAGAGACGTTGAGGAAAAACAGACATTTCTCCAAAGGAAAGATTTCAACGTGCTGAAACGTTTAGCTGTGGTTACTGCTGAAATAATTCACCAAGGGCAACATACAGTGGGAATTAGGGATTATTGCTTTATTGCTGTCTGGTGCCCTGGCTGGATTTCTGGTGGAAAAAAAAGCCTGAACTGGTAATTTTTCTCCTAGTTCCTGCTTTTTTGTACTTAGTGGGTTTTTTTTCAGATCATCTCAAGGAAGACTGCTGTACACCCTGGGTCCATGCTGCTACTCCTTGTTTGCACTGCCATGCCAGCTGGAGAGATCAGGAAGCTGCTGTGACACACAGAGGGACAAAAAGGGAGCGCTTTTGGGCACAGGCTCTGACCGGAGTAGGAATAGGGCCACAGAAAATGGGAGGGTAACGCTGCGGGTTCCTGTCTCTGTTTCAGTGAGCACTTAATACAAACTGGATGAGCATTTGCAAAAGCACGAAGCTGACAACAGGTCGCTCTCTCAGATGAGCGTCCTCCACCAAAGACAAACTGGGAGTCGAGGTCTTCTCCTCTCTGACCCAGGTAATAAATGCATGTTCTCCACAGGCTGGAAGAGGCTAGGGAGATGTACCAGGAAAGCCCTCTTCTACTCCATAACTGCCTACGTGTAGAAGATGAGCTTGAACCCCTACAGGCTGGGTAAGAAATCAACCCCTAACGGCCTATGTCCTGGGAGACATGTCCTGTAGATAGCGGTCAGCTGAGCGGGGTTTTGGGAGGTTAGTAGCTTGGGTTTGCAATGCCTAAAGAGAGTACCTGCACAAATCTAAGAGATCTAAGCATCTGGCACTGCTTTTGATTTCTCCCACTCTCTTCCTGCATTATACTGTAGTTAACTTCGGGGTATTTGGGGTTTTTGCTCATTCTTCTGGCCATTACATGGACATCTGTGAAGCAGGGGCTGGATCTGATGATTCAGAAGTTACTTCAGAGGAAAGAATCAAGCATTGCAGTCCTCTGCTGGACCTAGCTCTCATCCTCTAGTGTTCTCATCACAACTGCCTGACTCTTCTTGATCCAAAATACAGAATAAAAATGGCAAGAAGGGTGTCTTCCTCTGAATGGAGGCAGTAGCTGTATTCCCATCAGATCTCTGAGCCGTAGCAACAGCAGGTTTTGTTATATTATGAGAAACTGAAGGATGTTGCTGCAATATTGTGCTTAAAATTTGGAATAGTTGAATAAAGCTTGGAAGAATGATTTGGCAAGTTCCTGAGGATAGCATGGAGATAAAGAATGGGTACTGCTAAGTAGGAATGAATTATAAACGATATGGCTAAAGCTAAGCAGGAATGAATTATCAAGGATATGGCTAAATAAAAATGAATTATCAACTGAGCTAATGGAAGAGAAAAAGAAACTGCTATTCCAGATAAACTAGGTGGAGGTCACCTTGGCTTTCCACTCGTACATGAATATTCACTGACTTGGAATTGATCCGTCCTTAATCTAGATTTATTTACAACAAGGGTCTTGGCATTTCTTATAAAGGACACACATTAGCTCATCACATGGAACATACTGAAGGCTGAAGAGATATCTGATGGTCCTTTGCCTCCTTGAGAGCAGTTTTCTAATTCTGAAAATGAGTCTGTGTGTCAGTGAGAGAGAGGTTTCTTCGCAGTAAACAACAATAAAACAATCAAGCAAATCATCTGCATTCTCTGCTCTCACAGGCAGTCAGAATTTAAGATCCAACTATAATTGCTGCATTTATATGTTCTATGAAGAGATCCAGGGCTGAATCCAACCTTCGTTACAGGAATGAAACTGAAACTAATTCAGTCAAGGAGGATACACAATCATGAGGTGATGCATCTGTATTTCTCTCCCTCTCCTCCCAGCCTTCCTAGAACTTTACTGGGGGGGGGGGAGATAAATGCACCTTTCCCGTATATTAATTTACAAAGTACAATCCCATTGACTTGAATGGGGAGCTATTCCAGATCTTCATGACTGTGAGGAAGAAGAAAGGCTGTTCCATCACTCTAAGTATCTACTTGCTAAACACATGGATCGATGAGAACACAGAGAGGGATTTACAAAAACATTTGTCCTCAGTCTGCTTCAAAAACCCTATTCACAGATTACATTCATACAATGATTTTTTAAAAAATCAAGGATGAAAAGAAAAGGAGAACATAATTTTAGTATGGCTTGCTTTTTTAAACACACGGCAAAAATGTAGGAGACTGAAGGCCTGCTAGTCAGGATTCTCTCTGCTGACTCTGCCTTGCCTGTGTTTCTCAGCTTCTCAATTATACGATCACTATGCACAGGTTTGGTTCAGAAATATCTTTAAGTGGGTACTCATTTTAAATGTGCAAATACCACCTCTAACTTCAGCTTAATGTTTTGGCTTCTAATCATAAAGCAACCACCAGAAGAATTTTCTCCATTTTCTTAACCTGTCACAACTTCTGGGGCTTTTTGCTACCTCTTCCCCTACTTCTTCCTCAAAGACAAAACACAGAGCCAGAATGCACATAGAGTTTGATGCAAATCTCACTCCCAGGACAACAACATTGCAATTGCAGAAGTTACTCCAGATTTCTATTGATGAAATTGGAACTGGACCCTAGATTTTCTTCAGAGTACCATGAATGTTTTACAGCTTAACTACTATCTCTAAATCTGTGAATATTGTCTTCTCTGTCCCAAGTTTAATCCCAAGACTAGGTTGCATGACATGAACTATATGATCTTGGACAATTCAACAACTGCATGAAATTTATTTTTTCCAGTTTTATAGCACCTAAATCAAGGCTGAGCATTTACTGTACCTCCCAGTCCAGAACGGAAGCCTGCCACTGAGCTATCTTGTCGATGTTCTCCAGTCTCCGCTTCCGCTCGTTGATCTGTAGAGTCACGTTCCTCATGACGGCGAGAGCAGCAGCCACATACCTGTAGTCACTGTCGAACACAAAAGAAAAGTCCATGAAATGGAGCCTCACGTGCAGTGGAAACGCACAGGAGTCTACCATTAGCAGCAGCATAATCTCACCATCCTTCTAGAAAGAAAGCAGGATTTGCCACTCATTTCTACAATACCGTATTTCTTCCCCTCAGCAATGTCTTTCTGGGTCGTCACAAAAGAGCAGCTTGCTTGAAACTGAAATTGCGCGTGTACGAGACAGAGAAGCCAGCCAGCTCCTCAGCTTGTTTGCATCAAGGTAGCCCCAATGAGTACAGTCTAGCCTCTACCAACCCAACGTACAACAGCTATGAATATTGCTCTTTAAAGTCTTAAGGTGCTCTTAAGGTGTCTAAAAAGCACCTAAAAGAAAGTCTGAACACTTTTATAGCCTGGATTTTTCTGTTTTTTTCGATCAGGCACAAGGCTGGAGCGCCTTCCAAGCCATAAGGTGACTCCAAGAGTGCCACAGAGCATTTATCCCATGGCATTCACTCTTCCTGCAGACTTCAGGTGAGCAAATCAAAGCAATTCTTTTTTTCTTTTTTCCTGGACAGGCCTGTGAGTGTAATAACAAAGAGTGAAAATAGCCTCCCGCCAGGGCCGGCAAAGATGATGATCAGTCTTTTCAAAAAGTGATGCTGAAATCAATGCTATTGATTTCCGCCCTGTGCCTTCTTTTCCATTCCAAGGAACCTTAATGTTCATTTCAAACGGAAAGACAGACAAGGCCAGCTGCCATAATACTACCATAATATATTATTAACTTAAGGGTTGATATTGATTGCTGACTAATGAGAAAAACTGCGATCTTGGGCAGCTGCAGGGGGGAATGGCTTTATTGATTATCGCTAAGAATTGCACTGGTGACAGCTAAAATAGGGGTGAATGCTGTGAATTAGATCCATTTCCCCATGTGATCCAAACAGGATAAATATTAAGAAACAATCACAATATGATATACAACAGAATATTATTTGCTGGTTTGCCATCCTTTCTTGGATGAAATCTTGAGATGCATTTTCAATTTTTATTCAATTCTTATGTCAAAATTCCAGCTGAGGTTAAAAAAACCAATCCTACGAATTCCAGAACATCAGGACCGGTCCTGCAACAAACTAAAGGAGAATAGAGGATGGGCTGTCTGACATATCCGTCTTGATACACAATGGAGAATTTTTTGTGCCTTCCTTTGTGGGGCCATCTGTATGAAGCAAGCGCCTGGTTGTGTGAGGGAGAAACGGAGGTATGCTTGAGGGACATTAGTCTGGTCTTCAAAATGTCCATGAGTTCTTGTAGGGAAACAGGTAAGTCACTATGGCCAGAAAGGATCTGCAGAGGTAGGGAGAGGTGTAGGGTTTAGAGACAGTCATTAATAATTTCCTAGCAATTATGCTCATGCAAAGAAGGGAGGCTAATGTCAGTCCACCCGTTAGCAGAGCTTCCTCCTTCTCATGGAACGTGTTCATACACTTCTAACTCCAGCTCAGTTCTGCAGCAGGAACACTCAGGACACCAGCAAGCTGCACTTAGGACCTTCATATATTTAATTCATATTAAGCTGGAGTAAATCTTTAAGAGGTGAACAGATGTGGCTTTGTGAAAAATTCAAATGAACCAGTCTCAAAACAATAAGCAATTGAAGGGAGCCAGGCTCTGAAAACACCCCCACGCCTGCCTCCATGCGGAGTGGGCCGGTGCCAATCAAGCTGGGTTTATCTTCGTAATGCTAATTCACTAATTCTAATGTTCTGTTTGAAGAGAAAACCCCATGCACATTTTTCTTTCACGCAGTAATGAAGAAAGAGTCATGACTGAACTTTTTGGGCTCCTCGCCCATGTCTGTGGCAGAGCTGGCAAAAACTTAGAAGGAAAAATAACAGAAGCAAAGCATTTGGCCAGTGAAATAATAATAGGATAGCATTAACTATGAAATTAATTGTTTGTCAATTATATCGGGGCTGCAATGACCTCTTTCCAGTGCTCAATCAGAATGCAAGTCTAGACTCTTGCCAAATATCACATGCTAACTTGGGGGAGAGTGGTCAGGTTTCTGTTTTCAGCGCTGTTGTCCTGACCTGGTGCTGGGAAGATCCATAGCTCCACAAGTACGGTATTAGAGAAGAGGAAGGAAAAAAAAAAAGAGAGAGGGAATAGAAAGCCCCGCTGTTAGATGAAGCTAGCATATTTGCTTTCACTGGGACTCCTGGTCCTTTCTGAGTTTCGCCTTACTCCATAAAGTGTTCAATTGATTTAAACAGTATTTTCTACATATTAAACTCTAATCAGAGTGCCTAAGAGACTCCTAATCCAGCCAATGATGAGCCTGATTTCATTGTAAGTATTAGTCCACTCTGTCATTTTCTAGCTTCGGTTTCAGACTCGCAATCTAATTGCGAGTGCTGTCAAACTCCAAGTGCATGAGGACAACTCGCCGCCTGATTAATGGGCCCCGCTGAAGCTCCCCAGTTGGCTTCTCAGTCTCTCTCATTCATAGCTGACCCTGACGGTGTCCAGCCTGCAGGTATCTGGCCTTTCCCCGAGTCTGATATTGTCACAACATGACATTCCCCAAAGATTATTTGCTTTTCTCAACTCAGGCTTTGTCCATCTCGGCCCCGATCCCAAAGCCAGAATTACAGGAGCAGAAAATATTTGTATTTCAAGCAGGCAATCATGGCAGCCGGGGTTTTCTGCACAGCCCCAGTGCAGAATCATCTGACGGTGAGTAAGACATGCTCTCTGCGCCTCACTTTCCCCATTTGTGGCATGAAGCTTGTCTGGGATGTGGAGGATCAGTCCCTCCCAGGCTCTTTGAAGGCTTGAATCGGAGGAGCAAGACCACGGGGAAGCGTGGTATAACCCACCCCATTTCTGTGGTGTGACCCACCCCGTTAGCGCACCTTTCCCCCCGGAGTCAATCGACTCTCCAGGGCATGCCCACACGAACGCTGCGCTCCAGGGCTGAGATAAGGCACGGGTCTTTCGCTGGCTCTGTGCAGGCATGAGTTTCATATATGCACTGTCTTACAGCCTCAGGGGGCTTAGTCTTTACTGATGTGAAGCAAACAAATATAATCCTGCTTTCCTTTTTTCAGAAAATGAAGAAACAAGAGAAATGAAGTATCCATGGCTGTGTCCTACTACTGACACAATCCAGAAAAAAAGAGCACTCAGTCTGAATCAACTAATTTTTGCTTAACCACAGGAAAGGTCCAAGTCTCCTCAGAATATGACTGTATTTGATTACTTAACAACATGTTGATTTTAAAACATCCCAAAGGAAAAAGGAAGGTACTCCCAAAATAATTCAACCCTTGTGTAATCACACTGTCCACATCCCCTTTGGTATGGCTACCAAATAACCCGGAGAAGGTCACTTTAAACACAGACCTCTTCTCTCTGAGGCTGCTTATGTCTTCCCATTGTAAAGCCGCATCTGGAGTCACACTGTGAGTACTGTGGGGCCACCACATGGCTGGTAAGGAAAAAAAGCCACAACTTTTGGGATCCTAGGGCTGCTTTTCAATACCCTAATGTTCCCATGAGTCCATGCCAAGTTTGAGTTGGTCTCGTTATGAAGGGAAAACCAGAAATTGGATCTGGAGCCAAATCAACTGGGCATTCAGCTAGTATGAATCAGTCAAAATCGTGAATCAGGTCAAAGCAAATCAATGCATCTCTTTGCTCATATCACGTGTTTCTGCACTTCTAGAGCTGGGTTTGGGGAAGAACAAAAAAATCAAACACTTGCAGAAGTTTCTGAAACATCTGTGGTCTTTTTTGTCCCCTTCCTTTTAAATGGGTTTTAGAAAAAGAAAGAAAACTGGCAAGGCAAGAGAAAATCTACTCTTAGGGGGCCTGATTCTTCTTTCACCTTATTTTTATAGCAGTATATCACAAATGGTATCATTAGTACTATTCTTGATTGACACTAAGTCAGGGATCAGGTCGATTGACCTCAGGAGCAGCAAAAGAGATCCTGGAAATTTTGGGAAGTAATCAAACTGCCAGGTGCTCCTCTGAACCTAGACCCAATGGCAAAATCAGAGATGGAATCAGGCTGAAAAGCGGAGCAGGTTCTGAATTCTCCGCTAATCTGAGTGTATTCAGGTTTGAGTTGTGGATCCTGCCCCTCTACTTGCTATGTGCTGAGGTCCTCTTCAGGATAAAGGAATGAGCCTTTCTCTCCACTGAATGCTAATTAGGTAATTTTTCTAGTGTAACTGGTAGCATTGGAAAGTACATCCATGGGTAATTAGTTCACATGTCCGATTATAACAGAGATGAGTTTGGCTCCATTGAGAATCAGTGCTTTGAGAAGCTTTCTAACTGTCTGCTGAACCTTTGCCCTGCTTCAATTTATACAAGATGTCATGAAGAGAAGACCTGGACAGAAAAAAACCCAACCCCCGCGTGTGCGCAGAGGCTATGTAAAGAAGCAGTGAGCAAAACCTTTCCATGTAGTAAGAGACTGACGTACCTGTGATCCTGCGCGGTGTACTTCAGTAGCTCTGCGAGCTGCAGGGGGTATTTGCAGATCTTCTGCACCGGCGTCAGAAGGAAACCGTCTATGGCAATATCAATCATCTGCTGCAACAGACGACATGCTTCGAAGAAATGCTGGTACCTGCTATCTTTCATCAGCTTGGAAAGCTCCATGCATGCATCCAAATGATTGTTACAGTACTCTGAATAGATCCAGAAGCCATCTTGCTGTGAGAGGCAGGAGAAAAGGGATGCACACAGAGGTGAGTACACATCAGACAAGTGCTGCAAGCAGTCAACCACCCAACTTGCCAACAAGAACACATTACAACTAAAGAAAAAAGAATATCCCAGGCGGGAGGAGGAAGGACTGATCCTAGAGTGCTTTTCCTGCTTGGAGGAGGTGCTGCATGGTTGCTCTGGGGGGAAAGGGAGGCAGAGAGGGACCTGCATACTGACACATCGCTGAGGTCTCTGTAGGTACAGGGTGCATTAAAGCGAACCCCTGCGCAGCACTGTGGGTGTTCTCAGTTTCAAATTGTGCGCTGGGGTTTTCTTTATAAAAGGTAAAGGTAGAACCAAGCAGAGCTCTGGACTTTAGTAATACAAGAAGACAACCTTGCTATTTCTCAAGGTCTTTCCCCGAAAGACCATGAAGCACCTGGCAAGTGTTTAGGAGCTGGGTGTGTTTGAAATTCCCTTCACCAACAGGGAACCCAAGGCACCAACCACTGTGTGGATTTCCCAGGCAACAGAGAGCCAGAAAACTCCAGAGACTGGAAAACCAAACAAAACCACTCACATGTGTGCCCTCCCACCCTTTGCAGTGGTCTAACAAGTCTTTTTGTGCTAACTTTGTTGGAATCTCCTTTTTCTGCCTTCACTGACCACAGATGGGGCCGTGGCAGTTCGTCACCCTTAACTCAGGCTTGATTCATCTGGGCCACATGGACAAGGCAGATGAAAGGTCAAAGAGAGATTACACTGGAAGGGAGAGACAGACACAGACTGACTGCCCAATATCACATATTAAGACTGTAGTTGAGACAGCCTGGATATAAGCCTAGGTGTTGCAGGTCAATAGCCCGAGATGCTACATCAGGTTGTGGCCAATACCTTACCAACTACAGAAAGGACAGATTGGGGTGTTTTTTAAATGCGTTTGACCAGCAGTTCTTATTTCTCAGTCCCATAATGGCCCAAATAACCTGTCTTTCTGGGAATAGGGGAGCCCGGTTTCTTTCCCATCCCCACAGCTGACCAAGAACCAAGCGCTGACACCTCCCTCTTCCTGAAGCAGATGAGGAACAAGACATTTTGCAGATCCATGTAACAGGATCTTAACATCCTTATCTCTCAGTTTCCCCAAATGGCTAAACAGGGATAATTTATCAGGAGTTTATTAGCCAGCTTTCAGCCCACATCTGATGACAGATAAGTGTCAGACATTCCTCCGAATAACGGTAGTTAATTCTTATTGTTGTCACTGCAAATGAATTGACAGCACTGCCTCAAGACATGAAGTTTTAGCTACTGATTCTCACCAAGATTCCTTACATCTTTTTAGCGCAGAGGTGGAATACGATGCTGCTCTGGAAGCAAGCAGCAGAGATGGCACGCTCTGATAAAAATGAGCAATGTTAACTCCATCACACAACTTCTCAAAAAGAAACCTGCTTTTCAATTAGAAGACCAATGATGCTTAAGAGATGCTGTGGACCTCTTTAGGGATGCCCTGCTGAAGCTTCATGAACGTCTATCAGAAATTTCTCTAATAAGAAGTGAACTGTCACCAGCTCAGCCCCGACTGTAAGTAAGGAGGTGACACAGTACAGGATCTGCACCCCAGGTTGGAGCACCTCGTATGTAAGCTCTGACACAGCACTTCATTCTCCCTAAAGGAAAGCCTAGAACTGCAGGACCATAATTTTCTTGACATTTCCTGACATATTTACAACACTGGCCAATTTATCAGCTCCTGTAGTACGTGGCTTATGTAACAGTACGATGGGCTGGGCAAAAGCCTCCGGGACTATATTGTCAGCTAAGATGTCCTGTTCAGTGTGCACTCAGCGTGAGCGACTATCTGCTGCCCTGCTGCCACCCGGGCAGCAAAACGCACGAGCTGGCACCTCCCCACCGGGCCCGACAGCTCCGCAGGGGAAGGCGACTGAAGCTGCGTGGGGTTTTCGCCCCTTGCGAGCGCATCTCGGTGCCACAGCAAACAGCCCAGGCATTTGCTCTCCTGTACTTTTTTTTGTGTAATGCACAACTAAGGCCTCTTTTTACTTCTCTGGACTTTCTTACCTCTTCCAACCTTCTGATCATCCGTGACCTGATGAGGATGGCCTGTGAGTGGGTTTAAGTCTGAACAGCAAAAGAAGGTGGGGAGTAGGTAAGGGACGTGGCGCCTATATAATATGATAAGGGTAGATGTGAAAAGGTGTTAGGATTCAAGTGTTCTGGGGGGTTATCCAACTATATGCTTCACTTCAAATTCTCCCTTCTCTACATCTCACGAAGCAAATGGAGGCCCATGGAGTAGTTCCTGATATCTAACTAGAACCATACTGATGCAGAAACGTTATTCTGAGTGGTTCCTGCCACCTGACTTTTTCTGCTACTCCTTCCCCCCGCCCCTCCATCCCCCAAAACCAAGCCCAAAACTCCCGAACAAAAATGCCAAATTAACTTACGTGTTCAAGGAAACATGGTCCAATTTCACTGAGATGGGGGTCCTCGTTGTTGTACTGTTTCTCCAAGTCCCGGACAAAACCCATCTGAAACCTGTAGATATCTTCAATGTTACCAAAGATGATTTTTAGCTGTTCATCACTGAACATATCCCTCCTCTTCCGGCACTGCTTTAAGTAACCCTGTAAGGAGTAAGAAAGAACAATCCATACAATAACCCAAACACTTATACTGAGGCTGCTCCCAGATTATTCTTGAGGAAAGAGCAAGTAAAAACAATATCAGAAAATGGCTACGAAAACGAAATCCACTTGTTATGACGTGACAGTCTCCATCAACTCCTGTCTATGAGTAAGTGTGCAATATGCAAAACACTCCTTGAAATGCTGCGAGTCCTTTTTTTGATAGGCATCATCTCAATTGCAACTCTTGGTCCCACTGCAACCTACAGCAGACCCACCGCACTACTCTTGCTAAGGACACCCTAGACCCAGCATGCAGAGGGCTTCACAGCCTGCGTCAGGAGATGCTGGAGGCAGCGTGTGTGCAGTGCACTGGGAGGACAGTTCTGTCCCTCACCATTTTACTGGAAACAGTTTTACAAAGTGAAGGTCCCCCAGAGATCTCAGCCAGAACAGCCTGAAAATGGCTCTGTCCCTACCTGTGCTGCAGAACAGCAACATTTGGCTGATAGCTCCAAAGAGGTGTGTTACAGTAGTGTAGGCCTGCTCCTTCAAAAATCACCGCCTCGCAATACCCAACATCCAGGGTAGCTTCTACACACATTGCTGTTTCCATGTCCTCTTCACTGGCACATGGCAGAGAAAGCTGCAAGGGCTGTTTGATCATCTGCCCACTCTGATTTCTCCTTTTAGCCACAGTAATCAGGACAAGGAAGCTGATAATTATGCTAAGAAATACTCTGTTAATGTGTGGTTGCATGCCCTTGGTCTAGGAAGAGGGTATGGAGGGTGCAACCATCTTAGTTGTTTCAGCACCAAATGAAATGTTGAAGGAAAACAGTCTTCAAGCATTCCCTGACTTGGGAGGCAGCGTGGTTTATCCGCCCCGTTATTCAGCTTCCTGAGTCTGAGACAACAGCGGGAGGGCTGTTGCCCTGCGAGTGTCGTGGTGGGGAACCCCAAAGGCGATGCAGTAGGTTGGGTAGGTGTTTTGGCTTGCCTGAGCAAGGGAGCCACAATGGAAGCAGCCCGAGCTGCTGATCGATGCCATCTAGAGGAAAGCAGCATTATTTTAATTTTGTTTTCTATACCCTCTATTGCATTAGCACAAATATGCCATTCCAAACAGTGTAAAACAAGGGAGAATTTTTCTGCTGTTTTCTCAACCATTGTCTTTCATTGCTTTTCTTCCTTTTTGAAGTGGGACCAGAGGAAAAGACTGTACCCTTCTCTGTAGAAACACCAGGCTCCCTTACTGAGTCTCAGTTTCTCAAATAGAGAAACAAAGAGGAAGAACTCAGATGTAGAGAGTTTAAGGCAATTCTCCAAAATCACAGAATGAATCTGCAGTAGATTTGGAAACAATTAAGATCTCCGGCGTCTCAGTCCTGCACAATAATAATAAGACTCTCCTCACTTATTCTTCATCTGCCCATGATACCGAGCCTGAGCTTAGCTGGACATCATACAAACACAGATCAGTAGGCAAGCACTGCTCTGAAGACCTCCTGACCTAAAAAGCCTGAGTGGATCAATATTCTGGCAAAAAGTGTAACACACCGAGTTCTGTCTGCCTCCCTGTTTTGCTGACCCTGCCTTACCCACGAACTCGCCATCCTGGTTTCAGTGGAACCACGAGGACTTCTTCAAACATGCTTGCCTGAAGCACATGTGGTCCAGGGGACAGGGTGACACATGGAGGCTCTGGATGCCCGGGCTGAATTTCTGGCTCTGCCACTGACCTGCGTGACACTGAGCAAATCACTTCATCCCCCCTGACTTTGCCTGTCTGGCCGATTTAGACTAGAGACTTTGCAAGGCCAAAGATCAGATGCTATGTTGGCCTGGTCTGGACTGTGACCTCTTGACCAAAAAGAAATAAGGTGCAGGTCATCATGAGATGACTTTGCCTGCCTTTATTATATAGGAAGAGAGAAAAAAAAAAAAAAAAGAAGCGAAAAAATGCCAACAGCTCCAGTTGAATGGCTATATTTGGGAACTCTAGATGCTTAGTCACACAGACAAACCGCCAGCTGGTGACACGCAGCTGCTGGTCCACAATGAGAACTATTGGAACGCTATAATAAACTGTCCTTCAGCCTCACCATGTGGTTCCTGGGAGGGAGAACTTCAAACAGATGAATGATAAATGCAACTTTGGCCGACCTGGCAAAGAACCAACCTCTGCGATGTCCAGCTTAGCTAGAAGGATGCCGTTACCCTGAATTTGCTGGCTTTTTCAGCTGGGAAGCTTGGGTTATGGAATACCTTTTGCATTTACTAAATCTGGGTCTCTCTTCTTACAGGAGCTCCTTGATGACTCATTTCCCTGGGTTTCCCTCTCGCATTTTTCAAGGCCAGGAGGAATGGGAGCAGGCTGGTTCCCACGTTGCAGGGCAAATAAAATTTCAAACTAGCAAGGAAGAATGCAGAATACCTTTCTGTGCTGCTTTTCATGTTTACCTACTTATCTCAGAACAGCTTTCAAAAACAAAAAAAAAAAAAAAAGAAAGGAAGGAAAAAGACGTGTACCGGCCCACGAGGCCAGGCTCTTTTGACAGTGGCTTTGGTGCTAGCAGTGCCGAACGACTGCCGCAAGCCCTTTGCGTTAGGACCTTTGCCGCGCTGCAGGCTGCCCGCAAGCCAGCCTCCCCTCTCGCATACTGTTCTGTGAAATCAGTCACTGGATGATTTATGTGAACATCTTTCAGCCCTGGGGTTGCTATTGGCTCCGACTACCGTCTTGAATATTCCCCGTCCTCCCTGTGCTGGTTCATCGCTTTGCCCGAGTCACGTGCTTCGGAGAAGCTGAAGCAGCACATTTCTGTACAGGCACCTATAAAACCACAGGGAAAATCAAAGAACGCATGGAGTTCCCAAGCCTTATCCTCTACCCAGCTTGTGCGTTTGGATGGTTGGTTTCCAGCACAAGCCAGCCAAAGGGGAGACTGAAGATTTATATATAACATGCAGCAAGAGCCAGCTAGAAGGCTGCTGCATAGTTTTTCCAGTAAATTTACTTCTGTTACATAAAACAATGTCATCTTCCTTCTGCTCATCCCGTCAGGTTTGCTCAGAGAAGGAATAGCTGACTGATGAGCAGATGTTGGAGAGTGTTTTGCTCAATGAATACCTAAAAATAGCTGTCAAACCATCTCCCTTTAAAGTACTTTTCCATGTAGTCCCTGAAGTATAGGGCAAAGTTGGAAAGTATTTGCAGGAGGTTAAGTGCTAAGTTTTCTCCACCCCAGAGTGGGTTTAGAGACAGGCAGGAGAGGTGGCCCATCCATCCATCCATCCTTCTTCTTGTCCAGCTGAGAGCAAGGTGAAGGAGAGAATGAGTAGATGATAGCCACCGCAGGCTGTAACTTCAAAGGCAGCTGTGGTGATATTCCAGTTTCTTTCCATCTCTGAGCCAGTCTTGAGGAGACACTGTCCGAAAAAACATCGCTTATTTTGGACCAGCACCATCTGAGCTATCAAAATACTGTTCTCTAGAGCAGTGCTCACTGCATCCAGGTGAGCGTTGTGGTGATACACACATACCGAGAATAAGCACAAGATCAAAGTTGAGACTGTTTGAATTGAAAAGGCAAACTAAAGCCAAGCCCGGTCCCGGGCAGTCAGGACTCTAAAGCACTTATCCAAATACTAGTCTACAGCAAGTACTGAATGTCAGGCACTGTGATGGCACTGGGGTCCACCTAAAATATAAAATAAAGTCCTGCAGGAACACCAGCCTGTTCCTCAAAAGGGCAAGAAGCAGACAGCTCCAAAACAGAGAAACAAGGTGTGCACAAGCAGGCTGTGAAAGACAGCTACAAAATGCGCGCCGGGGAATACATATATGTAGTATATATATATAT
>VZTL01037073.1:0-10351 GCA_013400535.1 Scopus umbretta
TCTATGATTCTATGATTTTTGTTGTATTCTGAGAAGGTAAAATTGCTGAAGTTGCTGAAGTTTTTTGGGTCACAAAATCTGACCCAGCCATCCTTTATGCAAGATAACACCTTGTAGTTTCTTAATTTTAACAAGACATTCATTGCTCTATATAATAAAGAATTTACTGTCAAGTGGCTGATGCTACCACAAACTCTAAACCCACAAGCATGCATCTCGAAAAAGCGGCTTTTATCTTCAGCGCAAATTTAATGTGAAGATTTATGACAGCATAAGGCTAATATATGTCACACTCCACAAGGATTAATAGGTGGACTCCACCCCTATATACTGTGGTTTTAAAGGAAAGATTTCCAAAGGCCAACCTAAGACTAAGTGTCTGTCAGTCCCTGAGCTTTAGTAAACTTCCCTTGAAATGACCAGAAATCCAATGCCTGGTACACTCAAGAACATTGTAGCTCATAATCTGAATGCAGAAGAGAAGAAATGAAGAAACAGTATGCCTAAAGTGAACATAATGGCAATATGACTTTTTAAATGTATGAATGAATAGAAAGGAAAAAAGAATCATTAAGTTTCTAAAAATTAGTTGTAGAGTCTCTAAAATAATAGAATGGAAGGAAACTGAGAAAGAACAAAGATTTTTTTGTCCCTGGTGAAAAGCCTTTGTCTAGCTTAAATTAAAATATGAGAGACAGAGGGAATAGATGCAGACAATGACTTGGAAAAAAATATAATTTAAACCGTATTTGTGTTCAAATTTATGGGCACGAGCATTTATACACAGGAAAAGAATTTGAAAATAGTGCATTAAAAAGTTAATTTGGTAGTTACCAACACTAAAAAAGACAGTTGCAAACCTCAGACTCTGTAGATTAATATACATTTAAAATGTAGCTGCATTTTGAAAAATAGCCATGTCAAATTCTCACCTTTTACTAAGCAGATCTGATTCTACTCAAAGGATCTGCTTCTGAGTTGTGGCTTAGCTTTTCATTGAATATATTTCCTCATGCATACATTTAAATTTTGTTAGCATTACAGAGTCAATTCTTTTAAGAGAGAAAGAAGCTAGATGATCTCTCTAATTAACTAGAAAGTTATTTACTTTCCAGTAGCAAATGCTTTACTGATGGTAGAACATGGTAAAGAATGAACCTGGAATTTCAGCTCCCCAGTTTTGTTTGCAGATCTGCCAGCTAGGGACAAACATTTTTAAGTGTGAATTAAAATTATATTATGTGCAACTTCCTGGAAGAAAAAAAACCTGAAAGTCCTAGTGAAAGTTACATGTAATATATGTCTATGCACTGAGATTTAATTTAAAAATTCGTAACTCAATGACTTTTGGCTGGCCCTCCTTGTGTGAATGAATTTCATCCCTAGGGAATAATAGAGGGAGTTGAGATACATTGCTATTTAATTAAAAATAAAATGGTGGAGAAAATGCTGCAGGAGTTGTGTCAGCCAGAAGTACTCAATAATCTTCATCCCAGCAACCTAGAAAAACTGGTCCCCAAAACTGCAGTTCTGCTAGCAAGCATTTTATGTAAACCTACTGACTTTGGTGGACCAGCTGGTGGGAGAATGGCTGTGTTTTTGTGTGGAGAGGGAAAATGTGATCCAGACAACCCCAATTAGCTGCATTAGTCTGACATTGTATTTTTAAGGAAGAGTATGTTCCAGAAGAGAAAAAGGAATCAAATAAAATTTCAATTATCTATGAGTACAGCTTTTCAGATTAACTTGATTTTTAATAACGTAATTAATAGCAAGTGGTAAAATAGCAGTTTCTAAAATAGAGATTGCAAATAAGTGTCACAAAACTTATTACTTGCATTCTGAGTCTTCAGCTGGAGAAAGTATATTTGCAACTGAATGTAGTCACTAGTAGAAAATTTTTGAAAGAGCTACATACAGCTAGCCTATCCAGATCAGAGATTTTATGTTATCAGATTTTATATGTTATCATGTTGGAAGTTATAATCTCAGCTAAAGAACAATGTAATGAGTTCAAGAATTGTAACATGAGGAAAAAATTAGCAAAATTGTGGATTGTACTAGGCAATATTGATAAGAAACAACTTTCCTGAAAAGATTTTCAGGAGAAATAAGTTAATGTGGAACTTTCAGGGACTGATTGTGGAGCCAGCCAGATTTCATATTTTCCCTCAGAGACCTGACGCAAAGTGTAAGAGTGTGTCAGTAGTATTCCTAATAACATATGCTGGGGACACGTGGCTGATGTGAGGAGTATAAGACTGTCATACAGAAAGAACCAGATAGAGAATAGAGGAGGCACTAGAGCAATAGAAATGTGGTGACATTTAATAGCACAAAGCCATAGAAATTTTTTTTTTATTTTTTTTTTTTTTTTTTTTTCTAAATAGGAAGTGTTGCTGTCAGTTAGAAAACAACAGAGGAAAAACTTCTGGGATTGCTGTGGCTGTCAATAGGCTAAAGCTGCGTGGGAAGCACACACAGCTGTAATACATGTAAAGCTCTGCCTTTCCAGGGGAAAAAGCAAAACGGTAACGCCATTCTCCAGGCTCATAACAAGGCCTGAAATACAACTCTCACCAGCTGTTTCCAGGAAAGATAATATATTCAGACTGGAATAAGAACAGAAAAAAAATATTACTAGAACCCGAAGAATGGAGAACTATGAAAATTCACCTAATTTTTTTTTTCTTAAACAAAAGGCTCAGAGGTATATGTATATGTGCTCTCTATAAATTGGGTTCAAATACAGCAGAAAGGGTAAAGGACTGTTTAAACTAAAGGCCAAAACTGCTACAAGAGCAATTGTGTAGACCCTAGCCAGGAGCTATTAAAGGCTGATAATTGGAAGGTGATTTTTACCTTCTAGAACAGTGATGTCCGGTGATAGCCTTCAGTAGGAGTAGTGGAAGCAAAAACATTATTTCTGAGATTAAATTACTCTGTTATGAGGAGGTCTTATCTGATTTTGTTGCCTGTGACAGTCGATGACTTAGTTCTGTGACAAGGGTTATCTCCTCTAATCTCAGGTTCCTGCTTTTCCTAAATCTAGAAAAAAAAAACCCAACACGTTAAACAACATACCCAGTCCTCTACAACAGATCTCAGCTGTTCTGTTCTTTATTCCTCACAGAGATGGGGAAGCTAAGCGTCTCTGCACTGAGACAGCATGCTGTCAATTTACTCTGATTTCCATGATTCTGGTTTAGATTTGTTTCAGAAATAAAAAACAAGCTAATGTTAGAAATGTGGGACTTCCCATGGTCACATTTGGCACAGCAACTGATACATGTCTCTAAGTGATGTTATCTGGCTTGACTAAGATTCAGTTAAACAGACATATATTTTTGGTCCAGAGTATCTTGGACAAACTTCTGTAGCTGTTGTTAATCTAATGCTAAACATTAGATAATGTTGTTATCCAACAATAAATTAGATAGTTGAATTACTTGTAAGTATTCATTGCTAGATATGGTTAAATGAGGGAAGGCATAGAGGCAGAGATATAGAACAGAAATGGCTGCCATTTCTTTGTGCAGTTTTTCATAACTGGTACTAAGCAAAATTCAGTCTTACAAGATTTTATAGGCCTTACCCAGTTGTACAGATGTGAGCAAATTTTTCTGGCCTAACTTTGATTGCCCAAGCCAGTCATCTGGGTCTCTCCATGGAGAGGCACTACTGAGAGTAATATGTATCATCTTTGTCATATATTTATCTAAGACAGGATAACTGCTCCCAGAGTTCTGTTTCTCTGCAGTGATTATAGGAGCCAAGATCTCTTGGAGACATTAGAGGTCTAAATTTCAAATCAATAAAATTAGCTAAGACTAATCCAACCCTCAATTAAAAGGAGAAAATATAGTACAAGTCTTTCCTGATAAACTATTGAGATTTTTTTCAGCCACTAGGGGAAAATAACATGCACAGAAATGATCCAAGAGGGAGGACAGTACATGCTTACCAGCACAAAAGGGCTACAAGATAGTATTTAGCTATAAGACTGCTGCTGTTGGACCCGTTCTTCTCAGGGAGCAAGGATCTAGGTAAAGTATGAGAGCAGAAGGGAAGTGGACTATGGTTAACATCAGAGCTGGAAATTTAAAAAACCATCCTCCGAGTCAAGCTGATTTGCTGGGAATGGAGAGATTTTGTAGGAGAGGACAGGCCTAGGTGGGAGGATGATCTTAATGCTGGTGCTACTTGTCATTGCAGCCCATAAGGCTAGCCCATAAGGGATGCCATTTTCACCTTTCCTGTTTGAAGAAAGGGTATGTTCTTGTGTTTTTAAATGTGTGATACTTATAAATCATCTTGTCTTTGACCTGAAAGATCACTTCCAAATTAACACTTAAGCTTCTAGTTAATGAAGACTCTCTGTCCAGGAGGCTATAAATAAATACTGATGATAGCGTATAATGCAGTCAGAGGGGATAAAGAATGACTGATGACAACACATAATGCACTTGTCATGGTCCTCGAAGTTGTTACTGGTGTGACAGCCAGTATATGTATTATCACATTGTCACGTCTGCTCAACACTTCTTTTTTAATGGGTTGGGATCATTCAAATCCATTTTTTTTAGTGATTTTAATCTGCAGCAGTAGAATTGAAGAGAAGGTAGGACTAATCACAGATTTGACATATTCACAGATTTTACAGAACAGCAATTGTGCTTTTGTACATTTTTCATATGGTGTTTCAGAGAGAGACATTAACCTGGCATGAGTGGAAGGATGAATTGACCAGCTAATATCTGTGGCTTGAGAAACTGCTGAGAAGCTTTCAAATCTGTGGCAAGAAGGTAGAAAAAACTGAAAAGATGAAAAGAAAGAAGTTTGAAATTGAGGCTATGACTATTATTTTTCTGGCTTGGCTTTTGGTTGTTTGGGTTTTTTTTTGTAAAGTGATAGTTTTAGCAAAAGGCAAGCACCACTATCTTAATAAAATACAAAAAAGTTCTAAACTATAAAATGTGGCCAAATTTCTTTGAGATTATGAAGTTTACTGCATAAGGTACCATTTAAATATTGTAGCTCTGAGCCACCACAGGAAACTATATGAAAATCTGTGTGAAAATACGTGTCCTGGTCTCTGGACTCTGATCTAAAAAGGCATCATTTTCTGAACCTCAGTGTTAAAGCATGAGACAGTGGGTATTATAACACTTCCTTTTACATCAACCATGGGACAGCTGTTCAATGTATATTCTTTGTTGATTAAATTTAGCATAAAGTATGCAAGTTTAGAATTTGAGATTCTCATTCAGAGTCCAAAAGTAATTTCTAATTTAGTATGATTTATCCTGTTAATGTGAATGAAATAAAGCAGAAAAAGACCGTTTTAAGTTTTTCATGACATGACATGTACAGGCGGTTTTCAGATGCTTTGAAACCTGTGTGTTTGAGCCTAATGGTACCATTTGATGCCTTGCAGGAAACACAGTTTGGGGCTTTTATTTTCCTGGAGATTTTGCATCCTTCAAAGTTCACGAAGCTAAAGGCACTGAAGTAAAAAGATCACATATGCGTCATTCTCTCCACAAGCTCGTCATTAGTGCCAGCAGATACACTTTAGAGATGTCTCACTTTGGTTTCAGCATTATAACCAGATGACAGTGAATCATACTTCATAACTTATTAAAAATGTTTGAAAAAAATACTCTTGTCTGGCTCATTCCCTTTAGCTTAAATTTGCTTCTTTGGAAACATAGTTATTTCATAGCTTGTAGCATGCAGCAAAGGCAACTTGAAAAATATGTAATTAGGAACTCTTCAGGTAATTTTACGAAATGATGGTCATAGAGTTGGACTTCTGAATGTGGTTTGTGGGCAGCCAGGTGGCGTTGTCCCAGGTGCAGGTTATTCCGTGTCTTCCAGTAAGAATGACAAATAAACAGGTACTTCGCAGTAGACTAGAAAAAGAGATACTGAGAGGAAGCCTAGACAAGTAGCTTAGACTAGACATCTAATTTGTAAGTGACTTTAGGTAAGGTGATTTCTATATGAAAACTGTGGATAAGGACTTGTTTAATAAAGTCCTGAATTAAAAAAAATTACAAATATCAGTGCTTTTCAAAGACCCTTTATGCTTCTTTCCTTGATTTGGGAGAATAAGGCAATTTAAAGTCAGGAATTCTTTCAACTGCATGTATCAAATTCGTTCAAGCCTAAATCAGGGATTATCCTTACATATACTAAGATAAGGATTACATTTTGTTAAATGAATCTAAGAAAGTGTATATATCACACAAAAACTATGCAATATAGACATTATGAAACTGGCAAATCCAAACACTCAGTACTTAAATGAAGGCTGTGCATACAGTTTTAACTCAGTTGTCTTCCCTATGTATGTATAAACCTCATGAGACTACCTTTACATATTTGATTGCATACTATTTTTTTCCCCAGAGGATCATTTCTCTTTCAATAGTTCCCTTTTTACCTTGAGCACTTGAGAATCATAGAATCATTAAGGTTGGAAAAGACCTCTGAGATCATCTAGTCCAACCATCAACCCAACACCACCATGCCTACTAAACCATGTCCCAAAGTGCCATGTCTACACATTTTTTGAACACCTCCAGAGATGATGACTCCACCACCTCTCTGGGCAGCCTGTTCTAATGTCTCACCACTCTTTCAGGAAAGAAATTTTTCCTAATATCTAATCTAAATCTCCCCTGGCACAACTTAAGACCATTACCCCTTGTCCTATTGCTGGTTACATGGGCAAAGAGACCAACACCCTCCTCACCACACCCTCCTTTCAGGAAGCTGTAGAGAGCAATCAGGTCTCCCCTCAGCCTCCTCTTCTCCAGACTGAACAGTCCCAGTTCCCTCAGCCGCTCCTCATAAAGCTTGTGCTCCAGGCCCTTCACCAGCTTCGTTGCCCTTCTCTGGACACGCTCCAGCACCTCAATGTCCTTCTTGTAGTGAGGGGCCCAAAACTGAACACAGTAGTCGAGGTGCGGCCTCACCAGTGCCGAGTACAGGGGCACGATCACTTCCCTCCTCCTGCTGGCCACACTAGTCCTGATACAAGCCAGGATGCTGTTGGCCTTCTTGGCCACCTGGGCATACTGCTGGCTCATGTTCATCCTGCCATCAACCAGCACCCCAGGTCCTTTTCCACCAGGCAGCTTTTCAGCCACTCTTCCCCAAGCCTGTAGTGCTGCATGGGGTTATTGTGACCCAAGTGCAGGACCCAGCACTTGGCCTTGTTAAACCTCATACAATTGACGTCAGCCAACCTCCTGTCTGCATCTTTAAGCAAGATTCATCCCTGTGTCAACTACATCACAGGAAGACTCTGATCTCTCCTCCTATTTATGCTAGGCTGATACTTCTAGAGTTCCTATGTCCATCAGACCTGTGTTTATTTTTTAAACACTTTATAGTTTTCAAAGGAGAATATGGATAATTGTGCTGTTGTTAATAAATTAAATAGCCCATTCAACCTCAGTGGAAAGCAAAATTATGAACAATATATTTTTGTTAGCCTAAAATGTTTAGTTTGAAAAACCTAAACTCTAAAATAGTGGTTCTGGCTGTGTACTTCTTTGTATGCACTTCCATTTTGAAGTCTGCTCTATCACAGCATATTTGGAAAACAATACAGCAACTATGGCAATTAATTGTTCCATGTCTTCCAATTTACTTCAGAACTCAGAAGAAAACTATCCCAGATATCTACATCTGCAATCTGGCTACAGCAGATTTGGTTCATATCATTGTCATGCCCTTTCTCATTCACCAATGGGCACGTGGAGGTGGGTAGGTTTTTGGTAGCCCTCTTTGCACCATCATTAGCTCCCTGGACACATTCAGCCAGTTTATATGCAGTGCCATTATGACCACAATGAGTTTGGACAAGTAAGTGGTTTCAGATTTTCATTCTGTACCCAAGGACAACAATACCTGATTGTGTTTATGCAAAGCTGTAGTAATTCAAGAATGAGAAATGTCATCAGTTAAAGTTAATGATTTTTTGAAAACTACAGGAATCTCTTTATGATGTTTGTGAAGGTGGCAGAAGTATTTTAAGTCTCACTATAGCATCATGCTATGAACAAGGCCGTAAGGGACCCTAGTCACCACTGGTATTACTGTTCTGGGGCTTATCTTTAGAGGTGCAGCTTCTAGCAAAGGCTTAATGTCACTAGAACTAGATTTGTTTTAACCATTCTTGTTTAAGACAGAAAATTGGTTTCCAGGTGGACTGTAGAAACCTATTGTATATGTTTTTTTTAAAAACTTTTATTAAAATGCAGTAAGAGTACAACAAGAATTTTAGCTTTTATCTTAACTACAGAGTTCAAAAACAGCTTCTGTATATTCTTGATCTTCAGGAAAAAGTGACCAAATTCAGGAAAGAAAAGTCTGCTTTGGACCAAAGATGTCTTCTTTCACATGTCAGAGAGAGTATGGAGGACAACAAAAAGATAAACTTTACTGCATAGCACAAGGCACTAGTCAATCATTAAGACGACATTCAAGAGACAACTTTCAACTTATGAGCTAGGATAAATAAACAGAGCCAATGGGAAGGATGTTTGTTATTGAACTCGTAGCATACAAGGCAGCATGCTTCCATGGAAGTGGAAGGTAGTCACTAGAGAGAGGGAGAGAAAAATTGTCAGAAAACAGAAAGCAGAAAGTAGAAAATTGAAAGTTAGAAATCATTTTGAAATTTATAAAGTATGGCTGTCATAAAGAGGCTACACTAATGCGTGATATTACAAGTCTTACTTGGTTGACATGCATTTAAAAAAAAGCCAAGAAATTGTCAATTCCTTTGAAGTTCAATTTTAAGAGCTCTGTTCTTACATTTGCATATAAGTAATGTGACAAATGACAGTCTTTTCCTAAATTCCTAAAGAATTTGCACATAGCAGTATCTTTAATCTTGCTGTTTAGAGACAAATTTTTATGGAAAAAACAGTAAGTATTAAGGCAGGAAAAAGACACGACATCCTAATGAGGAAAGACAGAATATGAAAACCTGGTATAAAAAATAGTTTAGAGAATCATAGAATCACTAAGGTTGGAAAAGACCTCTAAGATCATCTATTCCAACTGCCAACCCAAATAAAGCCATCTCTTAAAATTGACACTTGGGGTTTTTTTCCAAATTACTGAGGGCAAGCCTGTGCTTCCTTTTCCATTTTGAGGCAAGTTTTTCCCTCTCAAATACACTTGCCCAGGGAAAGCTCTTCAAATTAGTTCTCTCCCATTTGCTTTACCACTGCTAATAGCAGTTATGACACTACAGCCAAGAGAGATAAAGGGTTTTCAGATAACAAGCTCCCAAACTGTCTAGTGCTTGATAGTTTTAGAAAAGCACCTCTGAATCCACCTGGGATCTTTCATTAAGTGAAAAGATTAAATCAGCTATTTTGCAAAAAATAAGCAGAGTTTATCAGACTTTGCTTGCCTCTAAAATCATCCCAAATTCTCAATAAAAGCAAGAAACATCATTACACCTTAGTAAATGCTATGGCTAATGCAGCATTGGGCAGTTTTGTGTTCTCTTTCTCACTTCTCAAAAATAAAAGCACTTCTAAAGGAAGACAGGAGCGAGTCAGACCTGGGAAGGCACTTCCAGAAGAAGTCTGAGCTGAATAAAATGACTACCACATGCAAATTAATATCTGTCATATTGCTGGATAACATTTTTATTCCCATAAATCCTCTACTTGATAATAGGAATGAACTATGTCACACAATGGTCCAACAGAGACTAGTATTTCAGCATTTCTTTTTGCAAATCAAATTTCTTTATAAGATCTTAAGAAGTGGCAAAACCAGCTGTTCTCTCCATGGAGCTTTAGGGGTCAATTTATGAGGGGTACAATGTATAAAAGTTTGCTTTTCATTACTCACTTTAATATGAAATAAAAAAAACATTACGGAGAGCTGTAAAACCTATGCAAATTGAGTATGCATATTAAAATTTATGAGAAAGTTTTCTAAACTGACATCAAACACATTTTTTAATACAGATTCCTGTTTATGCTACAGGCCAACATTACATGAATTAAACCTGAATGAAACTTAGGTGGCAGAACTTTTGCTTCATGCTTGCAGACTCTCATCCTACTGGAGGACTTAAACCACCCTGACATCTGCTGGAAAAGTAGCATGGTGAGCTGTAGGCAATCCAGGAGATTCCTAGAATGTGTTGAGGATAACTTCTTAAGCCAGATAATAGATGCCCCTACCCAAGGGGATGCAATACTGGACCTGATGGTCACCAATGCAAGTGAGCTCATCAGTGACATCAAGATTGGAGGCAGCCTGGGCTGCAGTAATCCCGCATTGGTGTTCACACTCCTGAGGGATATGG